>JAPMOR010114201.1:0-10688 GCA_026543865.1 Argiope aurantia
TCGCTTTATTCGAAGATATTTGGATCTTGGAAAATAATTCAAGTGTTATGTCCAAATAGTGTCATGAAACTAAAAAAACATAAGAATAAATTATGGGAAAATGAGCAATTGATAGATCCAGAATCTTATTTTAAAGGGGGTATTTTATCCAATGATAGACCCGCAATGCAACCCCCCCCCCAGAAGTGTTACGACTGGTTTTTAATTTGTATTTATTGCGTGTTTCAAATCCTTAATTTTTTTTGTATAGTTTCTTATTATAACTTTTTACATTGTTTGGACATTAAGTTGCCTTTGCTATTACTTTCAGCAAATCTAAAAACTTGGTAGGAAAGGATGATTTGTTTATACTACCAAAGAGAAAAATAACATCTCTTACTTAAAGTTCAATATAATTGCGAAACTTGGAATGAAATCCTTCGTCCTACTTGTGAAAATAAACCCCTTTTAGACAACACTTTTTCTTCAAAAAAAAAAAAAAAAAAAACACCTGTTTATGTGAAAATATAGAACATCCTTTTTATAATTAAACTGAAATTCCAATTGAAGTAAAGATTTGAATTGATTGAAGATTTGAATATTGAATTTATTGAAGTAAAGATTTATCAATGATTGGAAAAAATTTAATTTATAATACCAATATTTGAGTATTTCTTATTTTGGATACAATTTACAATTTTTCTTTCAAAATATTTTCAGAAAAACTGAAAACCCAAAGGAACTACCACCCAAAGAATTTGTTCTAAGAAATTCAACTTTAACGTAAGTATAAACTGTTCTTTGAATGTTGTAATGCATTTTAATTTTTATTGAAATGATTTTTATTTAATCTCGATAAATCTCACTGAAATAACTTTATTTACAATATTTATTCATTCCTGTAAAATTCCATAGCATGACGCGAGAGCTTAAACGATGTTAATATAGTGCAGGAAATTGTATATGTCAGGTATATGCATGTTATGTACTATGTTATTTACACTATAATAAATATACTGTATCTGAAATCGTGAGTATTTCAATAGAATATCCAAAGATCTTTTCTTAGTCCTTCTCTTCCACTAACTAGTGTGGCAGAAAGGAGTTTCTCCTCTCCTTATTATTGTACAAGTTAATATCAATAAGTTTCCGATACTAGATCTGCATCATACTAACAGACGGTGGCGCAAAGACCCACTCACAATCACTAGGAGCAGCGATATTTCGAGAACGCATCTGTAGCAGTGTTTCTCGTACTATTGCATTCATTGTCACTTTTGCGATCCCGGTATGAGTAGTCAGCATTGAGTTTCGTGCAGCACATGTGCTTCAAGCGCGCGAGAATATCATGGAAGACGAAGAGAAATCCAGCTTGAATCGCAGAAGATGCTGGACATGCACCGAGATCTTTCTAGACACATTCTGAACGTGAATCGCAGGAAATGCTGAACATGCTTCGAGATGTGGACTTCCAGGACACATTCTGAAAGTATTCGGTACGTCATTATAGCAGTGTAAAGGCACTGCTTTGAAAGTGACTATACTAGTCAAGTATTGCTTTCGCAACAGATTTATTCCCGAAAGTTTGGTCTTAGTAGTAATGCTTCAGCTTCGGGGCTAGAGGGTTGCAGGCCCGGAACAACCATGTAATGACATGCAATTCCACCAAAGAACCGCCATGTAAGCCATTCTGGTGCATGCTAAATTCGCCAGACCAAACCTTTTTCCTTTGGTGGTTTGTAAAAATTATTTTGAGGGGAGGGGTTTGCCAGCTCGGGTGTCGTCCTCTTTATCATTAGATCGCAACTCAAAATTACGAAGTCCGCCCGAAAATGACCCTACTGCTGCTTTAAAAAACGAACGTTAGTATAATAAAATTAAATTCGAAACTTTTATAACTCTTCGTTGTAGTAATTAATGATTCTCTTTGTTTAATACTATTGCAATATAAAAAAAATATGTAAAATGTACCAAAATTTTTTTTGGTCTTAAATGTGGGTTTTCTGATGAGAATAAGAGGAAAAGATTTCGAAGATCCACTTCAAAATATATGGATTTGAAACAGTACATCCAAAATAGCAGGAAAAATAGTAATGTTAAAAAATGATGAAATTTGTACAAATTATTTTTATGAAAAGAAACGAGTTGAGAAGGATTGCTTCTGGCAATAATTTTAACTAAGCTTGTAATTTCCAAAGTTTATGCTTCAAATGTTTGGAAGCGAAAAATATTACTAATTACTGATTGAATTTTTGCATAAATCGAATAATTATAGTTTAATGGTATTAAATGTCAACTGTCCAAAATCTATTTGATTAGAAATTCTTTTTTCCAGAAATCTTTGGGAAAATGCTCACTTGCGATCTGTATATAACATCTGCTTATCCCTGTTCGTACTCCTATATCTGAACATCACCGTCTACTATTTTTTAAATGTTCAAAAGTAAGTATCAGAATTTTCATAGTATACTGAAATATGTTACATTTTTTTTGTGTGTTACTTTGCATTAAATTCTAATGTACAGCCCATTCCATTAATTCTAAATTATCCATTGTCTTCCCCTCCCCCCTTTTTTTTCGTTCTATTCCTGTGTAAACTGTGTAATTGCCTTTTAAAAATTTAATCACTAATAAAAAAGGCATTTGTTTTTAGAAAAATTGTAAACCAATGAATACGCAAGGGAAGAATTTTTTTAATAAAGACTTAATTATATGTATAGGCTTCTAAAATAAAAATGACTTGCAAATAAAAATAATTCAAAACCATTTTCATTTCGATTTAATATTCTTTTCCGTCCATTTTGCAGATTAGGACTATCCTTGACAGCTTTTATAATTATCGGGCGTTTTTATTCATTCCTTTTAGTGAATATTTATTTCAACAAGATTTTTTTTCAAGATATTTAACTACCAGTTCACTGAATTAAAAAGCTTTAATTTGTGAAAAATATTAGCAATAAATAAATAAATAAATAAAACTTGAATATGAGCGAGTGGGATTTGAAACTAACAACCTTTTAAAGTTTAATTTTCGCTGTTGCGAAGTGTGTGTAGTTTGTTTCGAGAACTCAAAAAAATAAGAATAATAATACAGTGCGGTCACAAGGTTTTTTACCTGATTACAAAAATTTATTAAAAAAATTATTAGAATTAATGGCTGGTTTATGGTTGTTTCAATATATTTTATAAAGACCACTTGCATCTATGAATTTCGATGTATTCTTGGTAGCACGAAAATTGCCTATACAGTACCTCCTTTCTGGCTCAACATTTCGGCTATCGCACTAGACATAAAACTAGTGATCCTAGCTCTGAGCATATCAATATCTTTAATTGGCATTGCAAATACTATATTTTTTTATAATACTACAATCGACATTGAACAATAAGGGTCGATTTAAAATAAAATCAAAGAAACCTAAAAAAAAACTCTCCTAAATTTGAGTCATAAGGACCATTATCGGCCATGGTAGTCAATAGGTTACGGAAGTCATATAGGTCACGAAATTCATAAGGACCATTATCGGCACTTAGGTAGAAGGCACGTCCGCCATCGGTAAAGGGTAGCTGTCCCCACACATTTGCATATTTACCAGTGAGACAAGAAGCAACTACTATATTGGAAGCTTCTCGTCACCATGTTTGAGGTCCTTTCCTAATTGGATATTGAAGTATATGAAAAGCTGTTTCATATATATACTACATGAAGCATATTTGTAACATGGATCATGCACGCTCCTGCATCCCATGGATGCCTTAATACTATATGTAGAATTACAAAACTATTTATGGTAGAATAAAAAATAATTTTCGAAGCTTGAAATAGCATCACAGAATTAATATAATTCCATTCAATATAGGGGATGGGGAAAAAAACTGAAATACAAATTTTAGAGTTCGAACTCAAATTTTCTGTTCAATCAAGTTGTGAACCTGTTACGCATTCAGGTAGTGAATAGGGATGAAAATATTAAACTTGTACAGACATTGCAGAAGATTATATATATACTTAATATTCTAAAAATAACCTATCTGTTTTAGGGTAAATTAATTTAAACTTCAAGTATCAGAGAGATGTCAGTTGAGTTTAATTTTACCTCATACCTCAACGAATAATTTGAGTGTTTAATACTAAGTGTCCTCTTTTTCTTCTGTTGCTGTAAATCCTTGAGTTTAAGTTGGAATGCCAAGCTTTAAAGTAATGTTTTTAATATTTCTTTCAGACTGAAAAAGGATTTATCTATGGTGTTTTGGACATTTGGTCACTTTCACATAGTCACTGCCATTTGGTTTGCTATTAACTTATCAATTGTCTTCTTGCAATATCCCGCCCTCCGGTTTTGGGCTACTACAAGATTATTTGTGAAGAAAAAGGGTAACTATAAAATATTTATCAGTCATATTCTTAACAGGCCTTTTATGTATTGTGTTATGACTCAATGCAAACTCTCCTTTCGTTTTAAATATATTTATTTTCACAACACGACACAGAGATAATGAGGCTATTTACAGTAAAGAAAGAAAGTTATTCTGCATAGAATACGTACATAATATTGATGAAAACTTTAAAAAATTCTATTAAAAAGCATAAGTTAACGTAATCGCATCAAAAACCATTTCTTATTTTTATTTTTTCCGTAACCTAAACTAAAAAGAAGTTGCCAGATTCCTATTTGGAATAAGCTAAGAGTAGAATTTAAAAAACAGGAAATACAAAACTTAATGGTGAGTGGCAACATCCTCCCACCTTTTGTATTGCGGGCATAATTTGCTTAAAGCAATACAAAACAAAATATAAATTAGATGCAATACAAGTAAATACTACAGAAATCTTAATTAATAATTGTTAATGAATAAACTAAAATACTAAACAGATTATATAAAATGTACTGAAATTAAAGTTGAAGTTCAGTCTATAAGTCCAATCTTTTCGGAGGGACAATTTGACGACTAAGTCGTGTTTTCTTCAGAGTTTCTTCTTGTTCTTTAGAAAGATCTTCAGATTGAAAAGATTGGTCATTTGAAGTAGAACACTGTTTAGCACTATAAGAGGTATCGGGAGCACTTTCAACTATTGCAGGTACATCCTCGAAAATCTCAGAAGAGCTCAATTCTAAAGGATAAATTCTCTGAATAGGTCGGATAATTTCTCCATTAGACACGCGCAATTTGACGACTCGTTCGATGTTGTCCTTTCCTTGAAACATTTCTATGACGCGTCCCAAAGGCCAGTGTAACCGTTTAATATTGTCCGAGCCCACGAGAACAATATCTCCTACTGATAAGTCACATCGCTTGGGAGCTAACTGTGGATTCCGAATAAGCTCTGATAAATATTCTTTTTGGAACCGTTGACGTAATTGATAGCGCAGATTTTGAAGATAACGTGTACGCTTACGTAAATGCTTAGCGTCTACAATGTCCAAGTCCAAAACTTCAGTGTCTTTAATGTCTTGGATGAAGTCTGATGGTTTGATAGCCTTCAATTCATTAGGATCATCATATATGTAAGTAAGTGGGCGTCCATTGACTATGCTCTCACACAGCAAAGTGAGCATTCCTTCGTAAGATACAGAAGCACGACTAAGAACTTTCCTTAAAAATTGTTTGATAGTACGTATCATTCTCGCCCACCAACCTCCATACCATGGTGCAGTAGGAGGATTGAAGTGCCATTTGATCTTCTCTATGGCACATTCAGCTGTTATTTCTTGCCAATTGAGTGAGTTGAACGCTCTTGATGTTCCCAAAAAATGTGTGCCGTTATCAGTGTATATCACTGAGCAACGTCCTCTTCGAGCAAAAAATCTTCTCAAAGCTTGCATGAAAGCTTCAGTTGACAGAGTGGTTACTAATTCCAAGTGAATACCACGATAAACTGCGCACGTAAATATCACAATCCAAGCCTTTTGACCTCCTTTCAAGAATAAGGGACCTGCTAGATAAGCACCAGTCACTTGAAACGCAGTAACGCGATTTATTCTGTCGGCAGGAAGAGGAGCTGGACTATCGGGTAGCACAGGCTTTGATGTATATCTCTTGATGTAATGCATCTTTTCAAAACTTCTCTGACTACCCTACGGCCTCTAGGAATCCCAAACCGCTCGCGTAAATGAAACAGAGTAGTTTACACACCAGCATGGGGAAGCTTCTGATGAATATAATCAATAAGTCTCCTGACAATTGGATGATCTGGTAAAACTGTAGGTCGTACAAAATCTTCTGGATCTTCTCGAAGTATAAGGCTCGAACGAACTTTCAAAATCTTATTCTCTTCGTAGAACTGAATTGTCTGTGTGTATTTTTCACGAATATCAGACGGCCATTCTGATTGTATTAATCGGATCAACACTTCTTCGGCTCTTTGAATTTCTTCGTATGACAGCTCTTTTGTCAGCTTGTCTGAATTCACTCTTATGTTCCGACAAAATCTCAATATCCAAGCTGTCACTCGGATAATTCTTGGATAACTGGAAAAGTATAAAAATCTACTTCCAAGACATTCTTTGGTATTGATATTAAGATTTAAAGCAACAGACTTTCGTCTTTCTACCAATGCCTCTTCTGGTAGAGTTAAAGAAGCGCTTGACTTATGTCTGGGAACATATTTTTGGACGGATTTTATGGTAGTTCTGGGATGGATTACTAACTCAGAACCATGGAATACATTTGTGGGTAACAGAGTAAAAGAAATACGAGAACTCGCAAATGTTGAAGATTAGAGATTTGTTCCTGGAGATGTCAATCCTGCAGATATACCTTCAAGACCATGCGATTGGTTTGAACTTTTACGAAGTCAGTGGTGGGAGGGTCCAAAATGGCTCTACGAACTTCTGGAGTTTTGGCCCTATGCTGAAATAGGGCCAAATGCCGGCCCTTCTTCATACCGTAAAAAAGCACAACACGCTTACCCATGAGCAGAAGCATCCGTAAATATGTGCAAGGTAGCCTTTTCGAAGCTTCCATAAAATAGCTTGCGAGGAATTCTACATCTTTCAATAAGATCTAAATGTTTAGCCCATAGTTGATACCGTTTTTGCATATCAGGTGTTAATTCCTCGCCCCAGTCCAATTTATTACGCCAAGCTTCTTGCAACAATAATTTTGGTAATAAAGTCGCAGTTGAGGTGAAACCAATAGGATCATATATACTATTTACAATTCAACGTAATTTCCTCTTAGAAATATTATCACTTATTCCCATATCAGCTTCAGGATGAACACAGTAGAGCTCATCGGTCTCGGTATCCCATTTAAGTCCGAGCACATTTTGACTTTCTAGATGTTTAATTCCTGTGTGAGCCCAACTCCGTAATTCAAAGGACGCTGCATTCATTATTTGCATGGTTTGTTCCTTGAACCGTAATAATTCTTCTTTGTTTTCAACACTGACTGTTAAATTGTCCACATAAAATCCTCGTTTAAGTTTCTGGACTGTCGGTTGAAGAGACTCATTTTGGAATTCAGTTGAACCCAAGTGATGGCAAATGCTAGCATTCAAAAGAAAAGGGCTTGATGCAACTCCGAAGACAACTCTACAATGTTTGAAAAATTCCAATTTCGAACTATCTTTGGAATCCCACCACAAGAATCTCAAAAAATAACGATCCTCTGGTCTGACACTTAATTGTAAAAAAGCTTGCTTAATATCAGCAATCACTCTGAAGTTATTAGTGTGAAATCTTAAGAGAAGAGGAGGAATCTGTTTTGAGAGGCTAGGTCCAACACTTAAACATTCATTTAGAGAAGCATATCCTGGTTGTTTGAAGGATGCGTCAAAAACTAGACGAACTTTAGTAGTGAGGCTTGCTGATTTGATGACGGGTCTATGAGGAAGATAATGACCTGGGTTTGGAATTTCATTCTCTGCGATAGCTTCTATTATATTATTAATTTTACAGTTTCCTTGAAATGGAGCGGAGTTTCTTCTGCTAGAATTGATTTATTTTTCCTTTCAATGGGATCTTTAATTCCCAAAACTTATAATTCCCAAATCTTTGGAAGCTCTATATTTTGCAGAGCTAGTGTAGCCATGTTAATAGATTGTTTTTTCTTCCCTAATCCTAAAATGGTCCAACCCAATAAAGTCTCTATGGCCGATATTTCGGACTTAAATATCTCTATTCTTCCGGTCAATATTCTTTCAAGCACATCTGCTCCCAGAAGAACTCTTATGGTTGGAGTATCCTGTCCAACATCAGTCGGTTTAATCCCTCGAGAAGCAATTTCGGCAATTAAATTTCTATCACTTATCCTTGGTAAAGTTGAGCAAATTTTCAATTGATCAAGAAGAGACATTGAAGTCGAATATTTACGATCCAAGCTTTCAACCGTTACTGTAAATCTCCCACACTCCACAGAAGGAGAAATTCCGCCTCCAAACAATCCTTGAGAAAGCACTTCCGTTCCGGAAGGAGAAAGATTCAACTCTGCAACTAAACTCTTTTCAATATAAGAACGATGGGATCCATCATCAATCAATGCGCGAACACAGACTTCTTTGTTTTTATGTTGTAGTCTGACAGTGATAGTTTTTAGATAAATTTTACGTTCTGAGGGAAGATTTGTTAACAAAGTTTCCGTGGAATGTTGCTCCTCATCAACTTCTCTACTCTTCGAGGAAATTTTATCCTTTCGTAAATTTGAACATAGTAAAGCATAATGCCTTCGTCCACAAATCAAACATTTAACGGAACTAGGCACCTTTTTGACATATGACCAGGCTTAAGGCAAACGAAGCAGCATCTCTTGCGCATAACTTGTCCCTTTCTGTCCTCATAAGCCAAGTTGGAGATTTTCTGGCCTCGCAGAAAATACACTGATTTCTTCCAACGGATGTATTCGCAATTAGAGTAGCAGCAGTGGGTTCATCTCTTAGTGGTGGTTTATGAGATTCTTTCCGTTTCATACCATCGCCAAAGGAAGTTTCTGCTAGAAAACGATGTTCTTCGCCTTCTACTTCATGACGTAAAAAAGTCATAAGATTTTCTAGGACTTTATCCTTCGAGACAACCGGATCATCTTCTTTTTCTTCTATTCAGCCTATATCTATCCCATGCTTTTAAGATTTCTGTTGGGAGACACGATTCAACAACTGGATACAACGTTGTTGCATAATTAGACGCTGTCACACCTAATGTCTCTAATGCACGTAAATATGAACCAAGTTTATCGTACAAATCATTTAACTTGATATTCGATTTATTGTTGACTAATGCTAATAAATCTCGAATGTAAACTTCAATCGGTAAATCCTTCCTCCCATATCGGGACTTCAAATGCTCTATAACTTTCGCATAATTGTCCTTAGACGGTGGGTAACTTTCCACAATATCACGAGCCTTTGTTTTTGGTTTTAACGAAGTTAACAAATATTGAAACTTATTTTTTTCTCTTATATTCTCATCTTCATCAATACGACAAAACTGTCCCCAAAACGCAACCCAGGTTCTAGGTATTAGATCATACTCTTTCATACGTAATTTTGGCAATTTTAAATTGTCATGTGAGTATTTACTGGAAACTACAGAGCTACTTTCATCTTGTGTATATTGTTTTTCATAAACAACTCTTATTTCGGTAAATCTGTCTCTGTATGATTCCGTCGTATCATATTCTTCATCAGTAAAAATAATACATTCTTTAATTTCATCATCAACTTTACATAAACGCTCAGATTTCTCGACAACTTTGTTATATTGAACGTGAATGTCCTTTACTTTATCAATCTTATAATGAATATCATCGAACATGTTTGCCGATACAGTAAAAAGACGTCTTAAATTCCTTCTTTCATTTCTTAATTTATTTTCAACCTTTAATTTAGCCTCAACCTCTGCTTGTTCTACCTTTTGAGTCATTTTACTTATTTTAAATGTGAATGAATCTGAACATATATACTCTACACAAATATCTTCAATTTGAAAATAGTTCACTTACAATAATAAGCAATGAAATAAAATATGAATCACTTTAAATAAAACAACTCAGAATAAGTGAGAAAAATATCCATTAATTAATTACCTTCCAGTTCAGTAATCGGAAGTAATATCCAATTCGTATATAAATTTACTTCTATCTCACAACGTAATGCAGAGTACTATTTGTCATGTCGCGGAGACCAATTTTGTTATGACTGAATGCAAACTCTCCTTTCGTTTTAAATATATTTATTTTCACAACACAACACAGAGAAAAGGAGCAGCTCCCGTATACGGCCTATTGGCGCCATTTGTTTTCGCCAAGAAGTCGCCAATAATGCGTGTTTGCTTAGGATGTTGTGATTCCTACCCGAAAGTTTTCAAGCCACGTTAGGCTTATTTCCAAGACTGACAAAATACACTAGACTGTAAGTCAGGTGGTGACGCTGTCCCCCCCCCCCTTTTTTTAAAAATAATTCAGATAAATGTTGATTATTGACTCTAATTTTTGAAGCCATATTAGGCTTAATCCTAGGACTGACAAAATACACGAGAGTAAGTCGGGGGGGGGGGGGTATTGAAATATTTATGATAAACGATTTGTTTCATTATAAGTAAATTGAAGCATGATGAAACGCTCACTTTCTTTTAAGTTTAAGGAAATGCTCAAAATTAATATTAAATGATGAAGAAATTATTTTTTGCTCCAATTTTTTTAAATGATTTCTTAATTTAATGTTGAATATGTTCTCATGAAAACATTCATATTTTTTTCATTTTAAAAGCATA
>JAPMOR010114201.1:20728-50218 GCA_026543865.1 Argiope aurantia
ATAAAAACCCACCTTTTCTTTCATTTTATGTATGTGAATATGTTTGTTCATTGGAAAATTTATTTCTACTTGATGTCTCAGCATATATCCTACAAAATGTTGTGCTGCATTATCGTGATTGGTGTTTGTCTTACAAGTTTAATTGTGTGTCTGTGAAATAAAATTTTACTTTAAAATATATTTCTTTTTTTTTTCGTTGAATCTCTTTTATTCATATTTCTTAATCTTGATTCCCATGTAAAATACTTCTATATGGTAAATATTGATTTTGCAGTTGGAAAAACAATTCCTGTTACCAACAAATTCAAATTTATAAATAGTTTTAAGCTAAAAGTAAGTGCAAATATTTATTTTTAATAATAAAGCTCTAATAAATTGTACATTAAAAATAAATAGCAAATATATGTAATAATTAAAATAATAACTACATTATTAAATGATTAATAATTAAGGAAGTTTTAAATGTAATTATAATAATAAACAATTTTATAATTCTTAATAAATCGGTTGCACTGCTTATTTGAAAGTTTTATTATACAAGTATTTAAGACCTTATTATAAGGTGAAAATTTTTTATAGTTTCTTTTAATTAAATATTTTGGAAATAAAGCTGACAAGATGAACACAAGTTGGACATATTTAACTACTGAAAACAATTCAAAAATCGAAGCTAGTTCCTATGCTCGTGTTGACTTCAAGTTTGAGTAATTCGAATTGCAGAAGATATTTTGACTTTGTGTTAATTAATTTCAAGGAATTGGGGGGGGGGATATTCGAGTTGCCGACGAATTTAAATTGAAAATTTCAAATTACCCTCTGCACTAATTTTCAACATTTGACACTCTCCTTGCGTAATGTCTGGTCTCATTATAGAGTTTTAGCGAAAGAATGAAATTAGAAAAGAACAGAAATAAATGTTCATAAAAAAGAACTATGAAATTTAATTTCATTACTTTAGCTTTGTTATAAAAATGTGACTAGTAAAATGTCTCGGAATAAAAGTTCTTTCTGGTTAGTGCAATGAATAATATAATTGACATGAAAAAGCTTTAATAACTATTCAAAAATGATAATTTTCCAAAAATATATATTAGTTGATCTAACGAAAATTGCTGAGATTTTAGTTTTACCATTCAATTTTGGAAGAATAAGAAAGCTGAATAGCCAGGCTTAGGTAGAAAGGCAAAACAATTCATGGACTTCTAGGAGCATAAGCCTATAACAAATTCAAGCAAAAATTATTAGGACTGATTTTTTTTTTCTGTCCTTTCTATTTTTAATACAGATATTGATGATAAAGTTTTATATTTAAAAAAATTTCTCTTTTTATATATAATTTTTTTTTTCATTATTTTCCAAAATAATTCTGCAGTACTGCGAATTCGTCCAATTTTCATACTTCATTAAATAAAATTTTTCGTCAAAATATATATAAATTTAATTGAAATCTTAAATATCGGGATCTTGAGCTTGTGCAGATATCACTCGTATTCTTAGCATTGTGCTTTTAGACCAGATTGGGGCCTGCGGTGGCCTGGTGGTTAGGTCTCGACTCGTGAGCCGTAGGATTTCAGGTTCGAGTCCCAATTCCACAGAAGATCCGTCGTGCAACGGGGTCTGTTGCACGTTAAATCCGTCAGGGCCAAGCGTTCTCCCGTTGGCGTGGCGTGGTGTGGACAGGGAGGTATCAGCTCAGGTGTCGTTTTCGTCATCTGAGCGCTGTTCAAAATTACGAGGTTAGTTACAAAATAGCCGTAGTGTTGCTTTAAAATGGGATGTTAATGTAACTAAACTAGTTAGACCAGATTTCCTTTGAAACATGAATTGGTTAATCGTATTTCGAATTTTATTCCCGTCCCCCGTGTGGAGAATGTCTGTTTTGGTGGTTAGAAGCACCGGGTGTTTTCCGTGGTTTTGCCGTTGTTTAGTTCGAGCCCCGAAGCCGATGAATAGTTTTATAAATTTTTTCTTCTTTTTATATATAATTTTTTAACATTATTCTCCATTATAATTCTACAGTACTGCATATTCTTCGAATTTTCGCACTTCATTAAATAAAATTGTTCGTCAAAAGATCAATAAATTTAATTGAAATTTTAAGTGTAGGAATCTTGCACATGCGCAGACATCACTTGTATTCTTAGCATTGGGCTTTAATACCAGATTTCTATCGTAATTGAAACTTGAAATGGTTAATCGTATTAAGAATCTTATTCCCTTCCACTGCTTGAAGCGTGAGTGGCTTGGTGGTTAGAGCTGCCGACTGCTTTGCGTTGTGTTTTGCTTGTCTTTAGTTCGAGTCCCAAAGCCGATGAATAGTTTATTAAATTTTTGTTCTTTTTATGTATTATTTTTTATCATTATTCTCCATATTAATTCTACAGTACTGAGAATTTATCCAATTTTCATATTTAATTAAAAAAATTTCTTCAAAATATGTATAAATTTACCTGAAATTTTAAGTGTCAGGATCTTGCACATGCGCAGAGATCATTCGTATTCTTAGCATTGTGCTTTTAAACCATATTTCCATCATATTTGAAACTTGAATTCATTAATCGTATCTAGAATCCCTCTGCTCTCGAAGAGCGAGTGGCTTGTTGGATAGAACGAACGGGTGTTTTTCGTAGCATTTTGCTGGTCTTCAGTTCGAAACTATCAAATGATTTTTTTTTTAATTTTTTCTTCTTTGTATATTTTTTTATCATTTTTTTTTAAAAATCTTTATTTGGGTTCAAATTTTGGCCATTCCCTTACAGTTTGGTGAAAAATGGAAGATTTTCGACAAGACAGACTTGGGAGCTATCAAGAGGCAGAAGGTTGTGAAATAAATAATTTTGTAAAATTAGAAATTCTTTGAATTATGAAGTATTAAAATAGTACTAACTCTTAATGCAGTGTCTTTTGTTAAGTTTCTGTCTGTTTCCATGCGTTCACAGCGTTCGTAGGTAATTCATAAACACAGAACGTTTGTTTCAATAGTATTGAGCACAAACGTGAATAGCGTATATTTACTTTTTATTTATCTGTTGCCATAACAAATAAATAAAAAGCAAATATATTTTTACGAAATGAATGAAATAAAAATGCTTAGTCAGATATAAATAATTAATGAGTTAAAAATATCTTGAAATGGGAACTAAATGGATCTGTTTACTAAAAGAAGGGGCCACAATATATGAAATTATTCTTTCATGACGTGTTCTTACTTCTTTATTAATATTTTTCTTAATATTAGAGATAAATATATACTTTCAATTGAAAAATTGCTCTAAATAATGTAATTAATTTTTTCTTACGTTATTTGAGTTCAAAATTGTACCGCTAAAAATATGCAAGTGTTTTCAAAAATGATCCAAAATCTCTCGAGAATGAAAGCTGGCAGAAGTGGTCTCGCTGAAACTTACTCTCATCTTCCAAAAAGAATTGTTATCTTTGCAAAAAAATTGCGAAACTTGGACAGGAGAGTGATCTGCCATGAGCTCTTAGTTTCAGAATTCCACACATGAGCATTTTGTGCTTCGTAACACAGTAATATTGAATATGCAAGAAGAACTACTATTTAAGCTTCGTAATCACATACCAAATATCATCCGTCTAGCGTTTTGCTTTCTTGAATATCGCATTTACATTCATGCGATTTACAAATCGACCGATCATCAAATCTTTGAAGAATTTAGCTCACATTTTGAAATGGATTTATATTTTACATTGTAAAACTGTGCATCGAATACAGCATTTTACATTTTTCAGCCGGTGTCCTGGCATAAGGATAGTGCCTCTTCCCCGTGATCTGGATGTCCTGGGTTCGATCCAGGTTCGGGCATGGTTGTTCTTTTTCTGTGTTCTATCTGTGACGTGTATGAATGTGCCCCGACCCCCACCCCTCTCTCTAAAAAGGGTCTGTGCTAGTGTATGTGACGCTTGAAGTAGTTAAGTCGTTCTCTTGGTCCTGGTTGGCGCTATTGAAAGAACAAGGGACACTAAATCGACTTAAATCTCTGAAGATTTGTCAGCGGGCTTGTGAAATGCCATAAGTAAAAACAACATTTTACAGTTGTTGTATTCATTTGCAGTCGGAAATACAGATAAATTTTCTATCAATGGATTTCTTTCAAAGTTTGACATAAATCTGTATATTTCATGTAAAAATCGCGTACTAAATCTTTAATACAAAGCAATTTTAAGTTATTATTTTCACAGATGTGCTTAATTCCAATTACATGTTTTCGGACTAACAAAATTTTTTTGTCGATTGGAATACTTTCTCTTGGTTTTCTTTGTACACAGAAAGTAAAAATTAGCCTAAAATAAATCATTTGAATGCTGATTAAGTTGAAAATGGCTTGAAATGTGAAAGGAAATTAATTTATTAAAAGAGGAGATCTCGTGACACGCACTGCCTACGGGCGTAAAATGACAAAATCGAACCTGTGGCTAAAGACGAGTTCATATCCAAAATCGCGATTTATCTTCCTACTTACTCGAAACAAGGGTCTTATTTGAATAAACTCGTTAGATAGTAAACACGTTTTACCGATTAATTGAAAGCAGAACAACAACTACTTATTCAGTAGCTTCTGAAATGTGGTTAAAGCTGCGATTTAAATTTAATTACAGAAAGAGGATTTTTCCGAAGCAGCTCCAATTATTTGCATAACTTCAACTTCCTGATTAATTCTAGATGAAAGAATGGCAAGATTGTTGTTTGTCTTAAAACTTTTATTATCGTAGCATTTACTGTGCCGTATTTCCTGAAAACTTCCATCGGTTTTAACGAGAGAAGAACCACGAAATATTTATTGATCGAACAGTAAAATAATCCCAGGAATTACTGATTACTCTACATCGGAAGCCATGAATCTTACAGATTTTTCCTGTTTTTATGAATGGTCGTTTGAATGAGGTTTAGTTAGGGGTTGGATTACAGCTGTTTATAAAAGGACCAAGCAAACATTTCGTTTGAAGAAATAGAGCTTAAATAAATTCGGATGAAAACAACTTATTGAGTCTACAAATTTAACAGTAATATTTATTTTCTAGTCGTTTTTCTAATGTAATCGAAATTATTAAGCTTTTATAATAATTTTTTTATTATAATCTTAATTAGAAAAATTCTTTCATTATTGTTTTTACAAATAAGTATCTAAATCTAAAGTCTATCTAAAGTCTATCTAAAAATATGACTTTTATTTTAATTCTTTTCGAAAATGGAAAGCTATAATGTAGATTTATAGAAATTGATTGAATTTTAAAAAAGAATTAAAAAAATATTATTGACTCTTTCGGGACTCGAATTTGAAATCGTAGAGCTAAGGTCCCCACACATTGTTCCATGTCCTAAACCACGATTTTGTCTTCTTAACAATGAATTTCACTCTTTCTCCTGTTTTTCTTACTTTTTCTTCTTTAATTTAAGTCTTCACTCACCCAATCCTTTTCAGCTTGTAAAATCAGACTTTGGACAAGAATAAAATATATTTTTATGGCTGCATTTCAGTGTATTTCAAACTCGAATACTCTCCAGTTTACTCAAAGATATTGTTTCCTGTTAGACATTTTCTATTGTTTAAGCAAGTCAATTATAAATGGAATACATATTAGATAAACATCATGGAATCTTTAAATAGAATGAGATAAAATATTATTGATTGATGCTGCACCAGATCATGCTACCATAAATCATCGCATGTAAGTCATTGTTTTGAAATTTCAGATTAACTGAAATTGCGAAACTACGGCTGATATGCGATGATTTATCTCAAACACGGAGGTTGTGGATTCAAAACATTGATGATAATATATTCTAGTTATTTTATTCCTATTCTACTTATAAGAAGGTAGAGAGAAGGAATAAAAATCCAATCTAATTCAATGGTAGGATTTAAGTGTATGTTTGTATTTGAATAATTGAGGTTTAGTCGAACATATCTCGTCATAATACAGAGTCTTTATTTGAGGAAGCAAATAATTAAATTTGCATTATAGATTTTGGGAAACAATAAAATATATTCTTACCAAAAGCAGGACACAAACATAAAATTGCAATTTTACAGTTTACACGTTGCGTTCTGTCCCTTACATTGAGAAACCAACTGTTGAGCTAAATGTACTCTTCATTCACTCATTCTAATCCGGATAGATAATTGGAAATCTTATTTTATTCAATAGTACATTGCATTTCTTTAGTTAAATAATTTTGTGGAGCAGCTTTGATATACAGTCATCCCCCCCCCCCCAAAAAAAAAAGGTTATCGCCAAATTTTAAGAAATGGCCAAATATGACTCGAACGGCAGCAATAGCTTTTCCAATCGTAAAGTTCCGATGAATGCTGCAGCAAATTAACAGAAATATAAAAATAGATAAATAAATGTAGTAAAATGGAATGTACGCAAAAAAAAAAAAAAGCGGCAAAGAACAAAGAGTAGTAAAAAAAATGGCAGCAATGTAACCCCAAACAAAGCGCCACCGAAAAATTGCCAACTTCGCAAGGCGCCAAATGACTGACTGTGTATCAAAGCTTAGCCGATATTTGTTCGCTGCATTAACATCCTTTTAGATAGCAAGATGGCATAGATATTTTTTAAAGAGATTAAATAAAGGTTTAAAATTCTAAATGGCCTTTTTAGTAGCTTTGAAGGTATTATTTTCAGATACTTTATATTGCATCTCTATATATATTTTTAAAAAAAGCAAATATTTATATTTATATCCTAAAATGGATCCTGAAGTTCTACTTATACATACGCTAACTTATTCTAAAGCTTTCGATCGAAAATTTGGAGCATGTTGGTCAAGAAAACTTTTATATCATTTCGTAGAAAGTGCGATTGGGAACTTTAGAATTAAGAAGATTGAACCTGAAACATTCAAATTTTATTCGTTAGTATTTTAAGTGTCAGCTTAAATCTGATAAATTTCCAGATATGGCAAAGCAAAACTTCACTTGGTGTTTACTGCTTTAGCATGACACTCAAAGAGCATAGCAAATGAATGATTGATCTTTATTGTAGACATTGAAATATATTATTTCTCTGCTTAAAATAGTTTGAAAATCAATCGGAGGTGATATGACTATTTAAGATCAAGCAATAAAAAAATATTTCTCCAGAGAATATGTTTCCTTTAAATCTTTAAGTTGTTACAAATTTTAACAACCTCCATTTGTATTAAGAATTAGAAATTTATCATTTAACGATTAAATGTTTCTAGCAAATATAAAAATACATTAAATCAATTGTGTTGCCATCTGAGTAATATAAACGGTAAGACAAAACAAAAATTACGGATATAGAAAGATAAAAACAGAAACAAGACAGGCAAGTAACGAAAGCAAGTTTTAGGATAGACGGAGGAGCAAAATAGCTTTAACTGACCGCTAGGTGTGAGTTTTTAAAAATTTTAAGAGAAAACTTGCATTTTTGCCTTTTAATGTATTGTCAATTAGAAGCAGGGGGCAAATTCTAATGCTTTCCATAATGACTGGATGTGCAGCTGCATTCTTGAATCATTTTTTTTCTATATTCTTTGTTCTATTTGATTATTTTCCCCTTTCTATGATTATAGAACTCCCAGTTTGAAAAAATAATTACTAAAGGCCGATGTTCGATTTTAAGTATTTACAAAATACAGTTAACTTTCTTATTTTGATAGTTCTATCATTGGATATTTAAGTATATCTCTTTTATTTTGGATATTTTATTATGTTATATTTATAATTTAATTTTATTATTTATAATAAGAACTGTTTGAATATTTTTTTATGTTCGATAAAAATTCGTATTCGTTTTTCGCATCACTTAAATGCTTTAATCAGATATTTCGACAATAAGAATATTCTTTTGCAATTACGAACTAAAAAAAGCGTTACTCGTCTACCTTAGCGAAAAGCGTTATGAATTTAAGATTGCATTTTCGACACCAAGACAATATATTTAGAAAGAGGTTTCTCCCTTTAATTTTAGAAATGTCTAAACTCCATTTATTTCGAAACAAATCACGTTTCCAGGTGTTGAAAGTCTCTTTTCACAAATGCAGGACATAAAATGTAAGTGAGACGGCATTATTTGAAATAGAAAATATAAGACTAATGACAAATTATTAGGACTACATTTAACTAAACACAAAAGTTAAATTGGCTCACTGAAAGCGGCATTTTTATTTGAAGAAGAAAACATGACCAACAGGAATGTTGCGGTAAATTGCGAGTTTCATTTAATGATTGTGTAAATCTATACTTTGTCCAATATTGGACAAATGTTTATAAATAATCTTCCACGTCACCAAGACCAGAGCTACCTAACGGTTTAAACAGCAAAATATACAATTAATAAATTCAATTTTAATGACGAAATAACTCGTTTCGTTTTAGCTATTTCGTTGCAAACGACATTTTTTATCTTCATTTTTTTAACTAGCAAAAAATAAAAAGGGTGAACTCAATAGATATATTATTTTGAATCAAAGAAAGATTTTCTGAATTTTTTTTCTAGGATTTTATTCATTTCATATGCTTTTAAATTTATATTTTGCATTTCCTCTTTGTTTCTTTATCATTCAACTCTAATTTCAAATTAAACCTAAATAATTGAATATGTTTGATTATTTCACGATTTAAAACGATAGGAAAAATCAACGTATATCAGCTAATGATAAGTATTGGATGATTATGTCGTGTCCGCGTTACCAGGAAAATGGAAGGCAGCAGTTTCTGAAGGTAAAGATCCCTTGAGCACCCGAGGGCAGAAATCTGACATCTAGTTCGTATGAAGATGACATTCATTTGCAGAACCCCTTTTCACAGGGGCGCTTTTTCACACACCTCATAGATAGAACACATGGTGAAAAACATCCAAACCACCACTCGAACCGGGACGCCCAGATCGTGGGGTTGACGCGCTACCACTAGGCCAGGAAGCCGACATTAGTAATGGAACCAATGAATTAGCTATTGCCTAACTGGAAATTATATAATTTTTAAGAAGCTAGTATTTTCTCATGAAGACAGTTTTTACATTATCTTAACTGCTAATTTATCCATTCTCTTTTTATTATTTTCTCATTTCCATGTAATATAAATACAACATAATTTCTCGAAACGATATGAAACAAAATATACATCATCAATATTTGCATTATATATAGCAGAATTTTGAATAGAATGTAGATCAATAGAACCAGAGTAGATTGTCATTATAAAGTCTTCTTCAATATGAATTTTTTTCTAAGAAGGAAACATCATTATTTTGTGTTCTTGATTCTAATATTATTAATGATGCTCATTGTGCATTATAGTGAATCTCACAACCATATTATTGAGAAAATTAATTTTTTAAATGATTCATAAATATTTAATACTTGCTGGTACCCGGTGCGTTGCTACTTCGGAAGAAATAATTTTGGAAATGTTGTTTGGAATTTGAAACAGCTATCTGGCTTAATTAGGAATGGTAGAAAAAAATGATTTTTATTTTCTTGTCGACAATGAATACATTCATTGAAATTTAATGATATATAAAGGAGAAACATAAACATTTATTCTATTTTTTCGACTTTCTTATTCAAGTCCTTTTGGGTAGATAATATATATTTTTTCTTTTGTTTTTCTGTCTTCACCAAAAATAAATAAATTGCATGGCTGTCCGATTCCTGAGACCATGTGACCATGTTAAAAACATGGATTTTCTAGGTTCAAAGCAATAAGTTATCAAAATTGTATCGTCATCGGATGAACGGTACGGCAGCGTATAAAATACGAACAAAAAATATTCATTTTTATGTATTAGATATAATAACTGTACTATGCTTATAACCTTCGCGCAAGTGCAAGCAATAAGGTAAAGTTTTATAGCAATCGGATGAACTGTATGGCAGCGCATAAAATACGAACAAACAAAAATTCATTTTTATATATTAGATCTGTACCTATAATATTAATCAGTGGCAGAAATAGGCATCTAGCTGCCCAATGCAATGCAAGATTGGCTGTACAAATGGCCTTTTGATGGCAAATTTGAAATATTTACTACACCTCGTGACATAACTTTAACTAATTTGCAATTAAAAGAAATATAAGATACTGTTTTTTCATAAAAGGAGAGACTCCATTAAAGAAAACACCAATTCAGTAATTCGTTACGGTGCCAAATAATTGTAATTAAAAAAAGAAAAAAGATTCTTTATCAGTTCTATTAAGAAGTATACAGAATTATTTTATAGGACGTATTTTACCGTCAACTCCCATTAACAAAAGAAAAGGAAATAGATTGACGATTATTTTTAGTTTATAAAAAAAGTTCTTATCTTAAATACAAACATAGCTAGTGAAATGAAATGACATAACAGTTACAAAACATTTATATACACTTGTATTATAAAAAAATAGGAAACAAATAAGACAAAAATCTTTTATTGAAAAAAAGTCAAAAGTCTGTGGATAAAGGTGTTACATCAGTTTTTTCATTTTCATCTACATACATTTGCTCAATTTTTAAAAACATTTTTCCAATAGCTATTTCTGAAAATAGTTCATCTTCAAACTATTGCAAATAAGATCTATCAATGTTTACTTTTATAAATTTGTAAGTCAAAGCATCCCAATCAATATTGTAATATGCGTTTTCAAAGTAAGCGACAAAATTCTCCTGCTTACTTGCAGAGACACATTCAAGCATTTCCATATTAAAAATAGATCTATGTTTACAGTCAATACATTCGGTTTTTGAAAGTACAGTTATACGGCGTGAAATGAAATCCAGCAAACACTTACATAATGAGTTACTTAGATCTTCAAAACCTTGAGAGGTATCCACGTCCCATCGTTCCCAACGACCATCGTCAGAGTATTTTCTTATTTCAGCTCTTACACGTTCGCCTAGAGTGTATGTGAGGAGACTAGTCTTAACACTGTCGAATATCTGTTATATGATTCACACACAACCGATTAATTTGGGCACCTTTTAACAAGATCTTTCTGGAACAGATTGAAAAGAGCTGTTTTTTCTCTGGAAGAGGTTTTCGAAACTTACACATTTATCAGAGTTCACGGTATGATTGAAAATACACATTTCCTTTTTCACCACAGATACTACGTCACGATGCTCACGCTGAGAAGCTGCTTAATGCACACAAACGGAACTCCATATTTCAGACTTTTAAGAAATTCCTTCTTTTGTTGCATATAGAATACCATTAATGTCTGTTGAATAGAATCGAATGTGTACTCTCGTTTCCTTTTGAAATGCATTCACTAAAGTGAACAAACCATCACCAAGATGGACCATATGTTTTGGCAGATGATCTGCTAGTAATTTCATCTTCTATTCGTTGGTCAAAACACAATTTTTTCGGCTTTCTATCTTGTTGTTGACACATACGCTTTGAACTTTCACCAGCTTTAAAAAGAAACATAGATGAGAAGATACCGGCAAACTTCAGCAGCAGCAGCAGCAGAGAAAGAGCAATTCGCACACTGCAGCACAGGGTGAAGTAGAGAATGAACTAGTTTGCTGAAAGGGGAAAATTACTCGCTTAGCTTCAACTCATTTCAGTTCTCTGAATCAACCAATCAGTTAACACGAAGCGGAAATCAAACAACTCAGCTACGCCGCATATATAGCCACCGCTTACTACTTTTGGAACACAGGAATAAACTGTGAATATTAAAGATGTATCAAATTTCGAACAAAATCTAAGAAAGGACCGACCTTCTATCAATCTATATTTTCAAATTCATGCAAATGCAATAGTCCAAAAATGTAGTAGTTTAAATCAATAACATTCGGCACGTGATCTTGTGATTAAAATTATGATTCTTTCTAAAATTTTGTTTTCATTCGGTCAGAAAAAAGGCATGCAAAATATATACCAGGCTACTGTCGATTTTGTATAAAAAAGCATGACAGTGATTTATCGTCAAAAAATACCAAAGACTGCAAGCTAGATTCACGATAAAGATCGATATTTTGTAATTATTGTTCGTTTAAAATATGTAATTAATGCTCAAGTGCCTACTTTGTTTACTATAATACGACGACGCATGCAGCTTTTAAGTATCGGAATCTGCATATAAAAATGTGAACACTCATGGTGTTCACAATCTCGGTGCATAATCTTATGTGCAGGCGAAGAGGAATAATACTTAATTAAAAAGTATACCAGACAGTTTGACAAAGATTACTCTAATTTGGCCATTGTCATGTATATATACATCATCCGTCCAATAGTCCAATATTATAATACATAACTACTAGGAATCTTCAGGAAAAATGTAAAAGAACGTTTTTTCAAGATGTCAGACGCTAGGAAAAACCAAATGAAACTATGAATTATCAGCAACTTACAACGTATGAGTCACAGGCAAGTTATATATATATATATATATATATATATGAATATTTTGTCTAGTTAACTTTTCTTCATCATTTTAAATATTGAGATTAAATAAGAACTTTGATATCTCTAATAAACTATTGTAACTGTAAATTAAAAATTTTTCTACAGACTCACAAACGAAAAAAATTACTATTTAAAGCATTTTGTACATTTAAACATTTTCAGATTTCATTTCACAAAGACTAAGTTGCAAAATGAAACATATATGCATCAATACACATCATATACTGAATTTGGGCTATATTTTTACTTTAAGCGGGGCTCTCAAATTGTGGGTCGGAAATCAGTTTTTTTTTAAAGTACGTTCCTCCCCCCCTGCTCCCAAAAAATTTTTTAAAAGAACTGGTGCTATTTGTCTTTGCAAAGTTTCAACGCGTCGAAGATAAAGGGGATCTCAAGAGGTTTGATTTCAAAAAGAAGATCTTAAGTTTGAGAGTCCTTTGTTCAGAGATATATAATACAATCAAAAAATTCTGTCTTACGAGAACATTGGATCTTCCTTAAAAACCAATAGAAAGGCTACAAAGATAGGTAATGCTTTATTTATTTATTTTTGGCAATTCCTAATACATAGTTAAATATTATAACAGAAGGAAGGACATTTGAATATTCAATTTTATTCGTAAAAGCTAACAAATATCCTAACATTTACAATAAAAATGAACATCAATTTAAATTTAAAATGTAAAAGATGAAAAGAAAGCAAAAAATCCGACCACAAAGTGCGCAATTTTCCCTTTATTTAATTTTCAAGGAACTTTCTTTTATGATCTAATTTTAATTTGCGCTGTTGATTTTGATAAAGTATTAAATAATTAGCATAAACAAAAATAATGATATTTTTCCTTTTTTAAAAATATTATGCTTTTCTATAATGTGAGCAAACTTTTTCCGATTTTAAATTACAGGTGCTATATGGAAGGGAGAAACCGACAAAAATTTTTGCAGATCCATATTTGAATGATTTTTTTAATTCAGTTTTATCTAAGAAAACAAATTTGTCGAAAAATGTTTTTAACTACTCTTAAGTCTGTCTGAAGTTGTGTAAAGAATAAAAAGCTTACTATAAAAATGTTGTTCTACAATTTCAAACAATATATGTTTTAAATACAATGGAAATTGGGCAGGAGTGATCTTTTGAAACTCTCTTACACACTATCTAACTAAATGTGTTAAACCTCCTACTACCGCATAAAATTTTGGAATTTGGGCTAGATAGTGAGTGCCGCGTCTGCTCAGATTTTTATTTCTAAGTGCCGCCACACATAAGCGTTCTGTGCTTCAAAGTACAGCGAAGAAAATTGAGTGTGCATTTGTATGCCATTTAATCCACCGAACGAAATCAGAATTTGGCATAAAACTACAGTATAAATGACAAGATAAAATACCAAATTAAATTAATCTCTGTTAAAGTGATATTGATTTATTGTGCTTAGATGCATGGAATAAGAATATACAGGTCGATTCTTTGACAGATTTGGTTCAAAATTTAATAAGTATATATGTTTTAGTTACTAAAACTGTGTTCCAAATCATAGCCACATATCTCTTTACTTTCTGCAGTTATAAAGTTCACTTTTATTCGGAAGCCGCACAGAAAGACTTCCTGTGGATGAATTTCTGTCAAAATTTAATAAAAATATACAAATTAGGTGTAAAGACCATACCAAATTTCATCTATATAGCTCAAAACATTTTTTGAGTTATCGTGTACCTACAGAGACAGGATTACAATAATAGGTTTTTCTGATGCAGAAGCATAAAAATTCTTCAAAATCTTAAGTTCTAATTTTTTGACAAAATAATTTTTTTATATATATAGTATTAGATTTTCAATACATATTTTTGACACATATTTCATATTTTTTCGTATAAGAAAAAGTAAAAAAGGATAAAAATTAAATTTGACTTCAACAATTTGTTTTAATTACTATGCATGAACGTAATTTCCTGTATGGGCTCAAATTTTCCTAACTAAATTATTCTCATATTAATATATATATATATATATATATATATATATATATATATATATATATTTCTACAATCCCATATTAAAAAAATAATTCATGCTAAAAATACAAAGGGATTTAATTATCTTTAATTAAAAAATATCTTTTGATGAATTCTCAATTTTTGATATATGTAAAATAAATTGCAAAATAGTCACCTTTAATATAGATATCTGAATTAGATGACAAATGAGTAGTTGCAGACTGATTATTTTTATTTTGAAATATTTATTTTCTTATGATAAATCATGCATGATGTTATCCCGAATTGCTCGGAGAAGCCAAAATAGATCCAGTTTTTTTGAACGAGTTCGAATTTGAATGAAATATACTGTTTTCGATAATCGTAAACATTAAAAATTTTGGACTGTTAAATTTATTTGTAAGAGAAAAAATTAGTTTCTGAAGAATTCTCCTTCTTAACAAGCAGAATATAATTGCAAAATTTAGCCGTAGGAATACGATTAGAGCTTCAGTAGATAATTACAACATGAAGATGGATAAATTTTGTCTTCGTTTTCTGCCTAGAAATCATAGTTTTTTTTTTTTTTTCATTTCTTATTTCTAGAGTTTACCAAAAAGGAGTAAAACTGGATACGAAATGGCAAAGGAGGTATCTTAATTTGGTAAAAATATTCCATTCCTTAGATTTAAAATTATTTTAATTCAAGTGTGTATAACATAGGATTAAGGATAAATTTACATATTATTTAGATTAGTTGCTATCTAAGTGACAGAGAAAATATTACTAACATCCTGTATTAGTAACAATCGCAAATATAATTCTATGTAATTATTGATAACAATTAACTTCAGTATGGCATCACTATTCTGATAAGCTTTCAAGACCCCTTCGAATCATACAGTAGCTAAATGTACGTAAATAAATAAAATAAAAAACATTTCTTGATAGATGTTCGCTAGTAAATTTTATTTATCTGCCTACAAAACATATAATTTTGGAGTATTTACCAACCAGCCACCAAAAGGATAAAAAAAAGCAAATCAAAAAGTATATGATAAAATATATGCGTAGAACGAGGATGTTTGGAAAATACAGTATACAGCATTAGCTGAAATAAATATTCTTACATTATCAGTTTACATTTTTCGAATAAATATAAACTGTTGAATCAGCACTCAGTAATATTCTCTCATCTGCCGAATCAAAAAATAATTAATGAGAAGCAGCTGTGATCTGTGTGAGTCACGACCATCTGCATTTACGTGTGGGAACAGAATCAATAAACATTTCTCAAATATGCTGATATGGAAGTATATAAAATTCCGTTTGCTCTCAAGACGTGTATGGCAGGTGAAAGCAAGCGAGGGGAAATTCAAAAATGTGATTGATCTATTATTGTTGAAATTTTTTTTTCACGTTAGAATAACCAAGGCGGCTTTCTTGTCGGGCGCATAGTCAAATATAGAATGAATATTTCATAAATAAGGAACAAATATTATATTTTAATGATTTATTCAATTATGTAAAATATTAAAATTGTTCATCAAGTATTTATGAACAATTTTTATTTCATGCATGTTAAAAATTATTAGACGTATGTTGTAAACTGAATCTCGAGATTTTTTAAAATCTTAACTAGGAAGCTGTAAAGCCAAAATCCCGGGAGAGGATTGGGCATTGGTTAAACTGCATAACAAATTTAAATAAATGAAAAATCAAACAGGTGTGTATTTTTCGACTAATTAAAATGCTTTCTAGAATTTACAAAGAAAATTTAAGGTCCCTAACCCAAGTTTAGTTTATTGTATTAATGAAAATTATATTAATGTCATATCTTAGAAACAATACAAGAGGTAGTGTTAAAGTTAAAGTTACGCAGTTTATTTATACAAATATGGCTCTGGTATAAAAAAACACAAATAAGCAAAGCCAAATAAAATTTGCATACAATCATTGCTTAATTGAGTTATTCTGCTATGATATTTATGTTTTCTTAAAACATTTCTGACAGTTTCAAGATTTACAGATTTTCCGAACTTACTTTTTCATTTCAGAGTCAATTTTACTGCTCTAGTTTTTGAATTAAAGTGAATTTATATCACAATTATCTCTTTTCACGTTCATTAAATATCCTTGACGCGCTGATCTTTCCTTGTTTTGATCACTTTTTGCTTTCTTGAACCTGTGACTAATGTTAGAAACAGTAGACTTACTCCATTTCAAGATATGTCCTATACAGAGAACTGATTTTCCATTTTTTTTAGTGACTTATTTCAAAATTTCGCACATCAACTGATATATCTTTTGTCGTTATTTTTTCTATTACTAATCTTATCTAATGAAAAAATTATATTTAAATTATAGTCTAAAAATGAGGTAGTAGATTCAATTTTATTGATGTGCTATATATTTGTTGCATGTCTCATTTCAAAAGTGTCCCAATACTTCTTTGACTCTTTGAATTATCCTTATAAAACTAGATCAAATTACAATTCTAAATTACCTACTAAATTTTCCTTACAAATGGTACACCAAATTTATTTTATTTTATTTATTTTAATGTGATAAATAGTTTTATAAATAGCTTTGTAATTATTCATGCCAAGTACCCCAATACTTTTTTGAGTGACTGTATATTAGAAGTTAAATTGACTCCGTCTTTCCAAACGAAAGGCAATTGATGTGACAATTCATTCCGAGATCAAATACATATAAACTTTGTGACATCTCAATAAGAGAAGCAAAACTGATTTGATTCGACCCCATGCAAGTAATATAGATATGAGAGCTAGTGCAATCACAGCCCGAACAGCTGCATTCGTGTTTTTATAACCTTGAAAAAAGGGAATTAATACGCAGATATAAGCTTTACTCTTTCGCATTCTGCTCACTAATTTTTTTCTCCCTTATTACAAATTTGTATTTAGAAACAAAAAAGGCTGTAAAGTAAAAATTAGAAATCGTCGGTAAATAATTACATTTTTAAATAAAACTAATTAACACATTCTCTTTTGGTTAGGATTAAGATAGTTTTCATGTGTTTTTTTACCTTTAAAAACTATTTTTGTGTAAAATTTTCATAAAAACATGTAATTTTTTCATCGATTGAAAGTTTTTTTAAAATTAAAATGACAATATTAATTTAATCAGATGATTTTTTTAAATGCCCAAAACTAATTTGCTCCATATTAATAAATCAGATCAACAGTTTGCTCTTGATTTAAAATGTTAATCACTCTCTGTGATGTTAATAATCTACTATTAATTTTTTTTTTGTTTTCTTCCAGAACTCTGTCAATGTATTCTAGGAATAGTGTTCGTGTTATTCTTGTTCTTCATCAACAAAAAAAAGTTTGTTATAAGTATTGTATATATTGTCTTTAAAATCTATAAAAAAATTGCCAAAATATTTAAAAAGTAAAATAGTATGAACATTTCTAATTCTCATTGTTGTTTACCAATAGTGTACATACAGATCTCTTTATATCAAAACCGTTTGCATCTATTAAATCATTCATGAAATGCTAGAGAATGAATAGAAATTTAAGCAAAACTTCATTGGACAGGAATTGGGTTTTATTGAAAAGACAAATCTTTTGATTTTGCGATCACATAAAAATATTTCTTTTGCGATTTGTTTGGAAGTCGCTGTGGTAAAAACGACTATATTTCGGTTAATTTCCATTTAATTGGATGTTTAGTTAATGTTTGCGCTTAGAAAAATTGATGTCAATTTTGTTATCTACAGTGGCTCCCAAAAGTGTTCGTACACTAAAGAAATTTGCAGAAATTGTGTTCTATACTTCTTAAAAAAGCATTTTATTAGTTGTTTATTTATAATTAGCATCTTTAAGTAGTTCTTAATAAAATTGGACAAATATTTTTATAAAAAATCAAATAGTATTGTTCTAAAAAATAAATAAATAAATAATGTCACAAAATTAGAACACAAAAGTCTTCGTACATCCAAACATTATTTATTTAAATTCATCATGAAAATATCGTCGCGGCTTATTTTTCTTCTAATTGAAAAATACACTAAAATCGTTTGATTTCAGTATTTAATATCACAATTTTTTATTCTATTTACTTTATTCTTAGACATGACGCGCATTCTTAAAGAAACGAGTTTAGACGTACGAAAATTAATTATATTTCATTTTAAAGCTGGAAAATCAATTAGAGGCATTGCAACTATAACTAATCTACCTCATTCAACGGTGCAAAGCATAATAAAACGTTACAGAGAGGGAAAAAGAATTGCAAACAGGCCTCGTAATGGTCGCCCTCAAATTCTGTCAGCTAGAAGTCAAAGAAATATTGTGAGTAAATTTCTAAAATATCCACGTCTGAGTGCAATAAAGTTTACTTCACAATATAATGAATCAAATGGAACTTCTATTTCCTGTGAAACTATTCGTAGAATTCTTCGGAATGCTGGTATACATGGCCGCTCTGCACGAAGAAAATTCTTTGTAAGTCAGAAGAACAGAATTGCTAGGCTTAAATTTGCCAAATCTATGATAAACCAGCCAGAGAGCTATTGGAATCGTGTCTTATTTGCAGATGAAAGTAAGTTTAACATCTTTGGGTCGGATGGGAGAATCATTGTTTGGAGAAAAAAAAATGAAGAGCTTAATCCCAAGAATTTAGTTGGAACAGTAAAACATGGCGGTGGAGGTGTTATGGTTTGGGGGTGTATGTCAGAGGCTGGAGTAGGCAATTTAGTATTCATTGATGGTATAATGGATCATAGAGTTTATATAAATATCCTCAATAATAATTTAAAAGTGTCAGCACAAAAATTGGGCATTTTAAACAAATTTGTGTATTACCAAGACAACGATCCTAAGCACACGGCCATGAATGTTCGTTTTTTTTTGCCTCTATCATTGCCCTCAAACCCTTAAAACACCAGCTCAATCGCCGGATTTAAACCCTATTGAACATATTTGGAAAGAATTAGAGGTGCGAATAAGAAGTCACGACATTAAATCGAATATTCAACTGAAAGCAGTAATGATCGAAGAATGGAACAAGATCGGTGCAGAAGTAACCGACCGTTTAGTTAAATCTATGTCCAAACGTTTAAAAGCTGTTATAAAGAATAAAGGATATCCTACTAAATACTAAACATTTATAAAAATTTAGAAAATTTCATATTTAGTGATGTTTTTTAAAAGTGTATGATCACTTTTGTGTCCGATTTTTGTGCAATTTTATTTATTGCCATTTTTAAAAAAATAATTTGCATCGTAATTAAAATTTATTCTTCACTGCTTTATTAAGAACTGTAAAAATATGCTATGAAAAAATTTTCATGTAAAAATAAGAATATATAATGGTAAATAATGTGGTTTTTAATTGATACTTGTTGGTGTACGAACACTTTTGGGTGCCACTGTATATCCATATCTATACTTATAAATAAAGCTCAATGTGTGTGCGTGTGTTGCCGCTCTACAGGCCAGGTCATTTGACCTACAGCTACCAGATTTGGTACATGTATACCTTAGAGGTCGGGAATGTGCACCTGGGGTCACTTTTTTTGAATTTTTAATTAGAATTTTAATTATTAATTAAAAACTAACTTTCCCGCCAAAAAAATCTTCCATTTTCCCCATCGCCAAATGAGTAAGGCTTCAGTTTTTTTTCCCAACAGTAATGAGACTAGGGTTAACATTTTTCGGCCGATTCTTTCAAACGATTCTATTTATTTTCTTAATGTTTGATGCATTTAAAATTAAACATTGTTAATTAATCGATCTTTCAGATTCATTCTGAAGTACTTTTGAATTAAAATAACACAGAATAAAGGAAATTAAAAATGTCTAATCTGCATAGCGTTACCCCAATTGGCGTAGAAAAATTCACGCATCTGCGTTACCGTAACTGGAGTTGAAAATTCACGCATGCGCATTGTGTTCTGATTGTTGATAATATTATCAACGAATGATTGTTGATTTAAATTATTTTTAGGTTAGTTGCATGCGTTTGTAATTAAATTGTATTTATGTTAGTTATATATATTTTTGTATATGCTTATAGTTTTAAGTACATCGTTTTTTAGGTAGTTTTTTAACCTGTTTTCAACCGATTATTTTAAGCGATTAGTTTTATATTCTTAGTGTTTGATCTATTTAAAATGAAACATAGTTAATTAATCGAACTGCTCATAATGTATCTGAGAAAATTTTGTTGGTAAATTCTTGAGATATTACACAAATTAAGAAAGATATTCTTTAGTGCCCATAAAGTTTAAACGCTCAGTGGCTCCGTTTTCAGTAATCATATTATAAAAAAAATGCTTTTTTCAGTAAAAAATATTATTATATTAATTGCAGATTAATCCTTTCCACTTTAATTTAAAGTATAAATTCTGCGGGAGCTAATAGAAAATTAGAGAGATACATATTACGTTATGACTGAAGGCCTTTATAATATTATGAGTGAATTATATGACTATTAAAATTTGAAGTTTTAAAATATTTTGATGAAGAAGCTATTAAAGTAGGAATTGCATAAAACGTTTAATTATTAAAATTTTAACGAACATTAAGATTGGCGAACCGGTGGGTCGCCAAAGGTGGCTAGTAAGTAATAAATGTAAATGCTTGGTTGAATTAGGCCCGATTATTTAGGTGGAGATGGGAAACGTGCACGTATTTATGGGTAACAATAATAACTATCATATATACTAAGATGAAGGAGATTAAAATATTTCGTTCGCAAGATATTTTTTGCATGTAAGTTGTTACATATAAGCATATCAAACGCAAACAATCTTACGGCCACTTAATAAAAGTTGTAAAATTATGAAATTTCAAAGGAAAAAAATGATTTTTATAGAACTATAAAGAAATATTTTTTTCACACAAATAATTATAAATAATCTGTACTACTAAAATTAAAAGAAAACGTTTAATGTGATGTTATTGCTTTAAAATATAACAACATGAATTTAGAAAGTCTGGGATTGAATTTAGCTCAATTTTAATAGAATTAATAATCAGTGATCGCCTAATTCTTTGTGCCTATAATCATAGTTAAATGATATTGCATTTGTTAAGGAAATAGACTACAAATATTTAATAAGAAATACAATTCTAAAATTTTATTCTAGTTATATTAAATATATTTCTCCCGAATATTAATTTATTAGATTAAAATATTTTTAAAGATAAGCCGAAAGATTTTTTTAAAATCAGTAGCTTGTTTCAGATGACGATAATGGTATCCGTACCGGCTCCTGACTTCACATTGCATCAGTGGGAGGGATGGTGCATGATTAATCATGTGCCAAATTCATATACATGATGAATCTTTCGAAGAATCGGGCTACAAATTCTAAACTTTCTTATCGCAAAGCCGGGATCTTGACCAACAGATTACTGATTTAAAATAATCTTTCGACTATTTTTGATTAAAACAATCATTGATTCGAAATTCATTCCCATCGTATATATCATAAATATCAAATGTTAATCCATTAACTTCTAATTTATATATATTCATACACTTCTTTTAAATTTAGTGAAAGCATTAAAATCGAAATAACTGTGATGTAAAATAAAATTCCGAAAAAGAGAAAATTAATTTAAATTTGTATTACTAAAAGTATAAAAGTAGCAAAGATTTAATAAAAAGTCATTTTAATAGATTTTGTATTTGTTAATAGATCTTGTAATAAATTTTAAAGCAATAAAATATCGGATAGTAAAATCTATAATCGAATTCCTTTTATTATTTCCAAAATGAGCTGATGCAAAAACATTTTGGCTCATAGATGGCATATACCGGTTGAAAATTTTTCAGAATCTTGGGAAAAATTTATTAACTTCTTAGATAAATCTAAAAAGAAGCAATAAAATAAATTCAGTTTAACCACAGAAATGAAATGTAATCTGTTTGTAAATAGGAACCCAACAAATAATTTTTTTTAATATTGGACAAATATGGAATAAAGCGCATCATCTTATCAGTAAGAATTGAATCATCATGGAAAAGCAGATTCAAGCAAGAGGAAGGGGGGGGGGCAGACAACCAGCGGTGCGGTTTCTCCGAAACATCTCGCATACACCCAAATAAAGATTTTATATTGTCCTCATCCCCTAGCACATAAAAATTAGATCAAGACCAAGGAGGACACAAGTATATATTCAGAATCCTGCATATGAGCGTTTCATGCTTCGTTAGCGGAAAAAACCAACAAACCCCCCTAAGTATCCATTCTGTGTTTTTCTTTGTCGACCGATTGACAACAAAATTGGACACAAAACTACAGTTTTCATAGCAGAATCACAAACTGACTTCAATTTATCTACGTTGTTGCGTTTTTCAGTCATCGTGTTTACATGCATGCGCATATGCTGGACGAAAGACGGTCGAACTTTTTCAGATTTGATTCTAAATTTTTAATAAAATTTACAGTTCAGTTTGTATACAAATTTGTAAAGTTGTACACAAATTTTATTTTTTCCACACTCTGCGTTTTATAAATATGCAGGCAAGTAGATAGAATAAATCCCTAAAAATGTATTTCGCTTAAAATTTGATAAAAAAATAATCTGCAAATTTGGTGTAAAGACCAAATAACAAATTTCATCCATCGAGCTAAAAATGTTTTTTGAATTATCGTATTTGTAGATATATAGACAGACATAATTCCGGATTTATGTTTTTCAAACTCGGGGAGGTTGAAAATGTGGTGGGGATTCATCAAGATCTCGTAGTCGATTTTTTTTTTTTGACGATTTTTAAGCATTTCTTTTTTTTTATGATCTTATGTAAGAAAGAAAAAAAATAGTATAGTAAGTTAAATTGAAAAAATTCATAATAATCTATTCAGTGCATCGCACGCACTCTTTGAAGCTTTAGACATCTGACTCCTGTTGATATGTATAATGCGCCCCGAACTCGTATGAAAATTATTTTTTATCCGCATTTTCCCAACATGGAAAACCGGACTGTTGTTTTAACATTGTTATGATTTGGAAAGATTATTTGTGTAGGTGCTATCTTTATTAACTAATCTCAGTTAAAAATGCATCCCTCTTCTCGACTTTATTTGCTGTAATGTCCGAATTAATATCATAACTGAACTATTTATAAGATTAGTATATGCAATCGGAAACTACGATGCAAGGTTAAAATATTAAATTAGGTTCAATCGGTCTGCTACATATTTTTGATATTTATTCACATCAGAAAATTCAATGAATTTTATATAAAGTTGAAAAATGATTAGTAATTAAGGGATACAAAGACAAACTCTCTTATTTTAATAAGAAATATAGCAAATTCTTGTTATACGAAATTCTATTGCTTAGTTATTAAAAAAAAATCAGTGATTAATCCCGAATTTCCTTTTTTTTATTTATTTGTCTAGCCTATGAATTTGATCTGAACTGAAATGCTATGTTTTATTAAATTTTAATGATTATTAGATTGCATTATATTTCCTAATAAGTTAAAAATATCGTGAACTTGAAAAACGATTTTTTTATCAAACACAAAAATTTTTCATAAAATGAAATGCAGAAAGATATTTTGGCCTAGTTTTTTAAAACAAATTTCGCCAAACCGACGAGAATTTAGCTCAGAAGTTTCTTCTACATTCAAATAGGTGATAAACATTTCATTTGATTAAAACAAAACATTTATGCAAAAAAACCCAGACGGATATCATTAGAAATTATTCCTCGAAAACATGACTCGTTCCCGAATGGATAATATGTGATGCACATGCCATTATGCTTTATCATCCTTGAAAACCATTTGCTGAATTTATAGAGAAGTTTCTGGAAACTATGACGTCAAAATTCTGATTAACATATTGTCTGCGCATTACTCTTTGCTTTCGAGTTTTTAAATCATTTTGTTATGTTGTGGTGGTGGGAGAATTGTTTCAGATATTCTGTTCGTTTCGTTTATTCGATTCCGATTCAATTTCAAATTTCCAATTTGGAAATGCTGTACGATTTTTTCTTTTCAAGATTTTATGATCTCCTAAAGAATGCAAGAAATATGTCTTTAATTATCCATTGAAACAATCAAGATTAATTTAATCTTCTGTGGATGTCCGCTGTTCTGTGGATTTCTTTTTTTGTCCACTAAAATATCGGACAAAGAAAAAAAATGGCATCTTCAGACTTCTAAATTACCGGCTATCTTGACGTTCTCCTGCATGCGTATTTGGTAAGGTTTTAACATTTTTCTTGTCTTAGTTCTTTTGATGGTTGCTGTAACGTTTCTTAGTTTACAGTTTTTTTATAAGTATAGGACACATAATTGTTATATGTATTCATTATTTAATAATTTTTGTAACTGAATATAATTTTTATTGCTAGATGCAATTTAAGAATAAAAATGTCTAATGAATCGGAATTGGAGAAAGTTGAAGTTGTTCTTGCGTGGACAGTAAAGAACGACTGCACGTCTTTCAAGGAAAGTCATTAAGCATATTGTGTTAAAACCCATGTTTGACTATTTTGATTATAAAAAATATAATGTAACAAAGTTAATTTAAATGTAGTAATTTTATGATTATAGGAAATTATCGGAATTTGAAATGAAATGTTTATCGTTAGGGAGGAAAAGCATCCAATTTTATTGACGCATTTATTTTATTCTATTTATATGCATGCCATTAATAATTAATTTAAAAATCTTTATACTTGACATGATGTGCTGATTATTTGTGATTACATACAATTACTGTACCAAGAATCATGTTAAGCTCTTTTAAAATTTCTCAATGTTTTGAAAAAAGAAAAAAATATGGTATTTTTTTAAATGGCACTCTTTGAATCTTCAAAGATAGGTGAAATATTGTCATTTATTTTTCATTAAATTGTTACATAATTTTCTATTAATTTATCAGTTGTGAAAAATCCTGAAGTCGTGATGTTTAGTTTTACGTTGTTACCTTTTCTGATATACATTATACTTTCATATTCGAGAGCATATTTATGATTAAAGCCGATCGCTCTTGTAACACAGTATTCATATCCGAGTACATCAGATGAAAAATAAAACAATTACCATTCAATACTATGAGTGTATGGTTGTTTTTATCAATTATTTTCAGATGCGATTTCTTGGTTATCGTTTTTATCTTATTATATGAAAATGAGTTAAGTTCTTTCTTATTTTGATGTTTAGTTTCTTAAAAAAATATATGCAATTTGGATATAATTCCATTTTAAAGATATCTTGGTTATTTTTAAAACTGTACGAAATTGTGTAATTTGTCCTACGAAATTAAAATAACCTGAAAATTGTGTGTCAGACTACAGTGCGCGAAAAAAGTATAAGGACAACATGTAATTGCATGAAAATATGGTTTATTTCCATTTCACCTAACTGAACTTTTTATATTTCGTACTTCTGCTGCATAATTTTGTGATAACACTTATACCACATAAAAAACATAATTTAGCTTCAAAATATTGATTTTACAAAATTTAACATTAAAGGAAATACGGAAAAAATTATAAGGACATGTTGGAAAATACTTAAAAAATGTTTCAATAATCAAGAAAACTACCTTTTTTTTCAATCACTTGAATGAGCCGAGAGGTCATAGATCCTGAAAGATCTTTTAAAATGTCCACAGATATTTTTTCCCAAGCGTCTTTGATAGCGACGACAAGATCTTGTGTACATTGATACTGTGTGCCGATTTTATAAACTTCTCGGGCTAGAAGTCCCCATACGTTTTCGATTGGATTAAGATCGGGACTTCTCGCAGGCCAATCAAGTAAATTTACAGAATTAGCTTCAAACCAGAGTTTTGTACTCGTAGAAATGTGTATCGAAGCATTATCCTGCTGAAAAATATAGTCCCCTGAAGTAATAAGTGGTGCTTCAGGTAACAAACTTTCTCCTAACATATCAGCATACCTGTCCGAATTCATTTTACGGTTGATAAATACAATTGGAGTGGTTCCATTTGCCACAAAAGCGCCCCATACCATAACCGAGCCACCACCATATTGACGTCTGGAAAACACTTCCTTGGATTTTCGCAGATCATATCAAAATTAACGAAAACCATCAGGTCCATCAAGATTGAACTTTTTTTCGTCCGAAAAAATTACATCAGCCCACTTTTGACCAAGAGAAATATATTTTTTGGCAAAGTAAACTCTTCTTTTCTTATGATGATTTGTAAGAGGGGGGCGTGACACTAATTTCCCATAAGAAACTTGAGGATGTTTACTCAAAACATTTTGAACAGTCCTTGTTGAGCATGGTAAACTCAAATTTTGTCTAACTTCATTTGCGGTTTCTCTTTTCTCGCAAGCTCTCCTTACTATCATTCTTTTTTTGTCGACGAGTGAGAATTTCTGGTCTCCCAGTTCGCTTTTTCATACCATACATCCCAGGATTTTTTAGAAAATTATAAACCACCGTTTTAGATCTCTTGATTCTTTTTGAAATTTCCCATCCACTCAATCCACATTCTCGAAAAGCAACAATTTTTCCTTTTGCAGAGTCAGAAAGTTGAGTTCCTTTGGGCATCGTTTAAAAATTCACGCTGAAAGTCGCCGAGTGGGAAATTCTTTTCGCAAATGAATCTTTTAACTCGGAATTGTCATTTTATGCTTTCAAATATGCAAATTTTTAAATAATTACTGGAGAAAAAGCAATGTCCTTATACTTTTTTCCGTTTTCATTTAGGTTTAAAAATCAAAATTTAAAGTTTAGCAGATTTAAAATTGAAAATTTTAATTACTTTACGCATAAAATATTTTAGTTTTACTTCTATTTTTTCTACAAAAATTTGCATTCGATTCTGTAAACAAGGCTTCTAGATTTGACGATTTTTCGCGTGTCCTTATAATTTTTTCGGGCACTGTATTAGTAATTTTTTTGAAAAAAAAAACACTCGGAAGATTCGCATTGGAGTTTCTCTTATGGCAAATATTAGTGGATTTAATATTTATACTTGTATCATAGAGTGTTAAATGATAAAATATGAAATTTTATTAAAAAAATTAATCAAATTTTGGCGTTGTGAAATGCATTTTGATCTCAGGCGACACATTTGAATAGAATTCGCGAATTTCTTTTTCGTAATGTTTTTTCTTTTATATAATAATTCAAAATATTTTGTTTTATCATTCGTTTTATTGTTAAATTAGCCATACTTATTTTATTTCTTAGTATTTGTTGCAAGGTCTCAATATCTTATGAATTTTTTTTTTCGTTTTTGCCTGTGTTTTGTCAGTGTATAAAAATATACAGACCAGTTAATCTGTTTATGTATTTGAAGATAGTGAATTATATTATAAATTTTGCTTTTTCTGCCTCTCCTTATTGTATTTTGAAATGGAATTGAAATTCAGTTTTATAGCACGTTTAGAATAACAAAAGCGTATTTGTTTAGATTATGTAAATACATTGAATTGAAAAATTTGCTGTGAGATGGAATACCAAAAAGTAGTAGGTTCGCTAAGTTGTTTCATTTAGAGCATTATGAAATTATTCACTAAAAAGAATTGTAATTCATTAGAATTTCTCAAAATACATTTTTGTAGATTTCGGTACAATCGGCTGGAGGAATGCATTTTCTGTTGGTTGATAAAAATGAATGAATGATTAAAAAGTGTAATGGCATATGAAAGATAATCAGTATGTCTAAGGCAATCGCTTGCATATGTGTGCAAATGTAGCATCTAATTATATGTGAATTACAATTCAAAGGTCTCTAAGAATTTCTTTCATAAAAAAACAAATTCGTGATGAATAAACTATATATTTCCATAACAAATTTTACTCGTGTCATCGGTATACAGCAAAAATAATGGTAGAATGGAAAAGGCCATCTCTATTGCAGAGTAAAATGTTCTTACAAATATGTCACATTTTTTGTATGCCGACAATTTATTGATATTTGCTGTTTTTCCTGATATAGTTGTTTTTATGACAAGAACATGACTCATTTTACTTCTCTGTTAATGGGATTACTTTTAGCCAAATATCTTTAGCCAAATATCGCTAAATTGAAAAAAATATTAAGGGTCAGAATACCATTTCTCGTGACTATATAAACCAATGGCCGTTAAATATAACATCTATTACATACAACGTCCATTAGATTATCTTAATAAAAATTATTTTATTGGATAGTGATGTACATTTAACAACTTAAGTAGATAATCGTTTTAGTAATTTACTTTTATTTCGATTTCCAAGTTGCAGAAATGACTAGAAACTTACTTGGCTTTTAGAATCAATTTCTACTATTGATTGATGTGAATGAATCAAATGCATGTTTATACTTGACCTCTTTAAATGACCCGATTTTTAAAACAATCTGTAATGAAACGATTCGTATGAAACTGAATGACTTCTTTATTTTAAATTGTTTATTCTGAATCTCAAATGGATGTTGTTACTCGAGTTTTATGAAATGGTGTTTGAGACCCTTAATATTTTTTCACTTTTGCGATATGTTTCATGGGGCAAATTATTCGGAATTTGTTTTACAGTATTTGTTTTTGAAAGTAATTTCTCGGTGGACTTCTAGAAAACTTCGTTTTAGTGAAGTAGTGCATGGAAATATTTCAAGTATAATTTAGATGTAGAAGAAAGGGAGACATGAAAACAGCCTCACGAATTTGATTAAATAAAGGCATTTGTTGTACACACAGATTTTATTAATCCATAAATGTTACAGGTAAAATTATTTCGCTTTGAATTAGAACTTAAAAATAAAAGCTCAATAACTTGATTTCACTCACTGCATTACAACTTTCTTTTTGTCCTGCATTTGAATATTACTCCTTATTCGCATATATTATAAGTAAGCAATTTATTAAAGTGTCATTTTTAAAGCAATAAGTTTAATGAATTCCCGCAATCAATTTTCATTATACACTTAGTATGATTGACTATTTACCAATGCAATTGAAATTAAATTCTTCAGTCAATAACTGCGTTTTTTAAAATCAAATTTCGATTAATTCGGGAAATTTTCTAATCATTTCTATCAGATATTCTGTTTGTAATTTATATTAAAAACTTTCATGGTTTCAAAATGGATGTTAATTTCAACCATTCGGTCTTTTACATTTATTTAGAACTAGCCGCCTTTGGCGACGAACCGGTTC
>JAPMOR010114215.1:5749-16936 GCA_026543865.1 Argiope aurantia
TATATATATATATATATATATACATAACATAAAGAAATTTTGAATAGACAGATCTTAGTGAATAATTTTTTAATTACATGCAAGTAAAACTGAGAAATAAAAAATATGAATGCAAAATACAAAATACAATACAAGTTGAATACAAAATGTACTACTTTGATAATGTATATATTTAGAGCCTATTAATTTTGAATACTGATAAAAATAATAAAAAACGAACTAATGTTTGCAGTCAATGCAGATAACTTTGGAAATGGCTTTTTTGTTATTCTTAGTCTTTCTTTTACGAAGTGTGCTATTTAAAGCTATTGATTTGAGCTTCACATTTTAAAAAATATATGTTATTAAACACTATTTTACAAAAAAATTTAAGGTATTCTTGTTACTTAAAATATTGTTTGCAAACATTTTCAAATTGCTGTTGTTAACTTTACCTTTATGTGAACGTTTATATATCTATATTGAAGTTTGTCTCATAGGAAATTTTCGGCCCCACGTTGGGCGCCAATGTGGTGGTATGTAGATTATTATGATCTGTGCAAGAAGCAACAGGACGAATGTTGTGGGAAACATTTCTTTAATAATCACATTCACACACTTAAAACAAACACAAATACAAGACATTCACGCGCGCAGCTCACAGTTCAGCATCACATCTCCTTCTTATTACAATCGCAATGCATTATGGGATTACATATGGGTTGGCTTAATCAGGTATCGCCATCTAGTATCCAAAAGAGAAGATAAGTGTAATGCAACTGCTACAAGTTTTCTTTTTTAAAGGATAATGTTTTTTTTTTATTGAACATTTATAAATCCCCCATGCACCACAAAGTATCACACGGGGCTCACAGAAGTAAGTATGTAACATATTACAAAAAGAAAAAGAAGAAAATTTAACAGTTATGAAGGATTACAGATGTCAGCAATAAATTTACAGAAATTTTCGGAAGCACTACTAGTGAAAATAAGTTGGTGAAACTCTGTAGGCCAAACCTGTGTTTCAACATTTTATAACGTTTGTAGTTTCACTAATTTTTGCGACATATTGTTTATTCGCTATGTATAAAAACATATTTAAAAATGTCAAATAACCCACAATATTCTGGTTAAACATTTTGGCATCGTAACCAATTGATTCCTAGCATAAATTTCAATTGTATCAATAAATTTCGTTTATCGTCTGGGTATGATAATATTTAGTTTGCAGAATTTCCTCTACAAATTAATTATGGTTTTAATATATAAAACTATGACATTATCTATCATATAATCAAATGTTTACCGGAAAATAAAGGCTAACATTACAGATTTAATTGTAACGTGAATAGAATCAAATTTAAATAAATTAAATTTATTAACATAATTAAGATTTGAAAAATATTAAAAGATATATTATCATCGTGAACACACAACTGCACAAAATTCAGAATTCTAGCACAACAAGAGAGAGGCAAATATCGATTGCAAAATTCCCTCTTCACGAATTTGAAATCAATCAATTGAAATATCACTAGATTGAATAGACTTAAATAATGGATAAAATAAAAGAAAAATTATCTATATATCTTACACGAATAAAAGTTTGTTTAAAAAATATGTTGTTAAATTTATTGGTTAACGAAAATATTAAGACCTTCTATGCCTGTTTTATGTTTTATAACATCAGCAAAAATTTATAAAATGCATATCTTTGAGAAACTAAAGATATCTATCCCAATAATTCTTATCCCTGATATTAATCATATATTTTTTATAGTACTTAAAAAAGAACAATGATCAAAATTTATGTCTTATATAAAAACATTTCATAGCAGTAATGTTCTTACGTTTAATGCTTTTCTACCATATTTTGCAATCTAAAAAATTAAGTATGTCTGAAAACTCATTGATGGCATAGTACTTTTATGACCTATTTTGAAATAATACTGAGCTGCTATTTTTTAGAAAAGAACCTATTAAATCTACCCACCGATATTACGTTTTAGAATTTTATGTCAAATATAAATTTAACTGTATCATATTACCAGGAAACTGGTAGTAAAGGTTATTTCATTAAAACTTGTCAGAAGAAATAAATAAAAGAGGGTGTGTCTTAAGTTTAATACCTGACGGTCAGAAATCTTTCTTAATATATCTTGAATAGAGAGACAAGAATAATCATTTAAGTCTTTACTTATCACTGCTGGATTAATTAAAAGATAATTAAAGTCTAACATCTTCATTTATATAGTAACGGAAGAAAGCTGAGATTAATTATATTCCACAAAACTGACATAGGTAGGCTCTCCTATGATATTGCACAAAATTTCAAAATTACTCAGAATTAATAGAAATTCTTGGAAGTTAATTATTCTATGCCAATATAAACACCTGGATGAAAGTTATAAAAATATATAAAGAAGGCATAAATGTCTTTTATATAAGCGGGTAATAAAGGAAGCTAAACGTGAGTTATTTTAGGACAAACATCGGAATATTAACAAATGATGAGATGTCATCTGAACTGGTATCCCAATCTTCAAATGCCATACGAACCTAAAGATACTTGATACTTTAAGAAGGGTTTATAGTGTTCATAAATATGGTGAATTTTTTATAGGAATGGATGCCGAACATGAAATTGGTAGAGTGTTACAGTACTATAATACCTGCGCGCTGTAATACGAGTACTATGATCACAGCATTATGAACAGACCATGCACGAACCTCACAACAGGAAGTACACTCCGTCATCGATGATGGAACTGTTTCCTAGCCTGACCATCATTGCTTCATTCTCTAGGAAAAGTGAGAACAGTCATATTGAGTCAGAAAATTCCTGATGAATGTGCTCGAAGCTCCCTATGGATTATTTCTCCATTTAATAAGTTTTTTTTTATTTTATTTCAAATGCAAAATGGGATATATTATTGCAAAAATATTCTTCGTCATTGAATTCTTTTTTTTTTTACTTGTGTTAGTAAAATTTTGTATTTTATTATTGCACTATTATTAAATTTTTCAAAAAAGAATTTCTCAATTTCTTGGCCAGTATTTGATTTATAAAGTTGCAAAAAAATTTTAAAAAATCGCGGTTAGGTGCTTTTTATTGTTTTATCAAATAACTAATGATTAATAATAATGAAATAATTTTATCTAATAACTAATGAAATAATAATGACCCGTTGTTCGTCATGATATTAATAGTAATAATCAACTTCGTAATATCAATGAAATTTGATGAGCTACTACGAAAAAAAAAATGAAAAAATCTGACTGAAAAGAAAATGTTGTAAAAAGTATTTTTATCTGAGAATATTTTCAGAAATTACCGCAAAGTGTTCAAATTGTTTTTTAATTTTTAATTAATTAAAATTTTAATTGCAATTCCAAAACAAATCACTCCGAGATGCGCAGTTTTATTCTACAAAGTATATTTGGGCCATATTTGGTAGATTTCAATGAAACTATCTTGTATAGCGACACCACATACAGATATACACACATTCTTCTTTATTATTAGTGTGAAAAATAGATATATTATTGATGGACTTCTTATAAATACTATGCAAAAAGTTTAGAAGTAACATTTACATTAAATATGAATTAAGAAGATTTAGTTCCAAAGTAGTTATTTCATAGATTAATAAATTAAATTAATTACGTGCTTGTACAGCGCCATCGGGCACACAAACGCACACACACATTCTCCTTTATTATGCAGAAAAAAATAGATGAATTACTGATGGAGTTCTTATAAAAACCAACGGTTTTAAGAACTAACATTTACATTAAATCGTTTCAAAGTAGTTATCACATACACTAAGAGGTAAAATGAATTACGTGCATTGATTTTTTATATTATTTCTGTAATAAAACAACGCTTCATTCAATAAAAACGCTTCATTGTTTAAGGGAACAGCAGAGTTAAACATCAACATTTTAACAGAAAAACGACACTGGGAAATATATTATACAAGCGTGAATCAATTTTAATTTTAGGCATGTAAAGAATTAAAAAAAAAAGACTTGAAAAAAAACACCCGGAGAAATAAATTTATTAATAAAATGTCAATAAAAGTTAGTTTAAAAAAGTTTGCAGCGCGAAATACTTTCATGAAATACACTCTTAAAGTATTTATAAAAATTCGTATCGGCACCACTTTGTTCTGCGGTTATAAGCCGTTGTTTCCTAAAGCTGCTTTACGTAGAATAAATGTTCAAGAAACCTCAGCTTATGTAAAGTGGCAATTCTCGTTTCAAGAAAGGCTTGCGTTAAGAGAATTTTAAAGAAAAAGAAACATTTTCACATCAAACTCGGTGTCACCAGCTGGCACTGGCGAGGGAGAAAAAATAAGGAATGCTGCAAAAGGTACACAGCAGAAGGCTAACTGAACAGAATATTTTCTGAAATAGAATCTTAGTAACTAAGAAGCCTGTTAACATGTTTTGATTCTTCAAATTCTGAAACTAAAAAAAATATATTTGGAGAACTTGTTTACGAATACGTAATTACAAAGTTTGGAGGAATTCGGAACGTTCAGATATTCAGATTTACTATATCTGATGAAAGAAATATAATAAAATGTAAGAATAATGTTATTTTTAGATATTCTTTCTTGTTTTTGTTATTTTTAGTTATTCGTTCTTGTTTTTGTTAATTTTAGATATTCGTTCTTGTTTTTGTTATTTTTAGATATTCGTTCTTGTTTTTGTTATTTTTAGGCATTCGTTCTTGTTTTTGTTATTTTTAGATATTCGTTCTTGTTTTTGTTATTTTTAGACATTCGTTCTTGTTTTTGTTATTCTTAGATCTTCACTCTTGTTTTTGTTAAAACCATGACTTCATGGTTAGTTTTTATAGCTGAAATCTTTAAATAATAACATCAAGATTAAAATCGATAATCTGGAACAAGTAGATAGTGAGATTATTATCTGAAAAAATCATATTCTACTGCGAAATTGGTCTATTTAATTAAGATGCATGAAAAATTGTAATAAAGTATTTTTATATTATTCTCCTTTTTTTTAATAAATAAAATAAAAATGCTACAGAAAAGAATCTTTAGAACAAATTAGATATTTGGTTTTAAAATATAACAATTTTTTTATAAATTTTAAAATATGCAAAGAATAGAGAATTTTAATAGAATAGAATAATAATTAAAATTAAAGACCATTAATTATTTTATTTACGGATAAAAATATTTAAAGAATAAAACCCTTCTGTTAAAAATTATATTTTGATACATAAATGACCCGATTAATATGGTTATAATTTATCATGTTATAAAATTCGGAAAATTATTTTAAAAATAAGCGAACCATAAATAAACGTAACAAATTTTTCTTTTAATTAGCATCAGAATTTAAATTTTCAGATAAATACAAAGAATAAAAAGTTTAAAATTTAATTTCAATAGTAACTTTGATTTTCTGTAGTGTTTAGACTCAGAATAATGGTAGAAGAAAATTATTAAATAGAATCTTCCAACAAATTAACACGAAATATATTTTTAAAAGGGATTGCCATATTCTATTTCATTATCAATCAAATTTATTAGGCAATGTATTTGTCACACTTGGAACCCAATTAAACCTGACTGTTTTAAATTCACGCACACACATACGCACGCATAAGTGTGTATTAGTTTGTATCATATCTATCATATCTATATTATTTAAATTTTACTTGTAAGATATATATATATATATATATATATATATATATAATAAGTTGGACAAAAATCTGGATTCCTCACAGAAAAAAATCCCTTATTTGGAATCCCTGCCTGACGCTGACCCTTGAGAAAGACTCCAGGTCGGATTCTTATTTTATTTTATTTAATTTTGATACTTTTTTTTCCTATTAACTTGGTTTTTATTACTAATTGTCTAGATTCATCAGTGTTTTAGTAGTAGATGCATTTGCGCTCTCTAAATAGAATGGTGCTTTTTCTGCTTTTTACTATTTTTTTAGTTTTTAGCTTGATTCCGAAATAATTTTATTCTTAGATTGTTCCAATAATCGGTTTTAATTTCATAATGCTTTCATAATAATATTTTTGGTACCATCAGCTGAGATTTATTGTTCATATTAGACTTTAGATAAATCATTTGTATAACACCAAGTTCAGGATTCCGCCAAATCGTTTAATATTAACGTGTTGTTATTTTAGTTAAGTTCTGTTTTATCATGTGTATCAGTCTTTCTTTTTTTTATTTGTCTATAAAATCATGCAGATTTTTAATAGAATCTTTTATCCTTCAATTTTAATATTGAAAGTAAATTACTGGATTAAGTATTTTATAAAATAATGGAAATCGTTTGACATTCTATTGTTAATGCTATCCATTGTGGGAAATAGACATAAAAAATATTTTTATAAAATTGCCCAAATTGAGTTAAAATTAAATTGGTATCTTTAAAAAGATATATATATTTTAAAATTTTGATGTGGTGTAAATGTCATTTTTGTGCAATACTATTTGGTAAGTTATTGGGGGAAAGCTCAAAAATTAAGCTTTATTTTTAATTAATTAAAATTTTTAAAAACTGCTTCGAGACGCACATTTACATTCTCCAAGATATACATGTGCTAAAGTTGTTAGCTGTATATAAAACGATCTGTTCTGTTGAGCCCCAAAACACACACACACACTCTCACACATACATTCACCTTTATTGTTAATATAAATATATGCACTTTACAACAGCATTTGAAAATATTTCAGAATCTGTTGTTTAATTGGGACACACTTTACGAAAAATAGTTTATTTTAATAAAAACAAATGTAACACAAAAACACTCTCATATTGTGCATATTTCTATAAATTACAAATCAAAAAATAAAAATTGAAAATTATACATACATAGCATTTCATTCATTTCCTTCGAGTTCACTTCAAACAAAATTTTTATCCCACTTCTGGTCACATCAGGTTAACTTATCTTTTAACAATATTTTAATTAGAAATGGTGATAAATTTTTACCTTATTTAAAACATTTAACACGCTTTGAAATATATCGTCTGGACAACTTAGTAACTGATGATAAGCAATAGCTGGCGCATTAAATTCATAATCAATAAAATAATGAAAATAGTAATTGGAAAGCAAAATATTATCACTTCCATAAAATATTTCTCATAAAATTACTAATCATTATATTAATTCTACTAGTTTATTCAAAGATGGTAATATTACCTTATAAAATATGGGTTATATACAAAAGTGAATATATATTTTTGGAGTCAGAAAATTTTTATTTTAATATCATACAGGTAAAATATTTTACATTTAAAGGTAGAAAAGTATTTATTTCACTTTATGTAGGGGAAATGAATGCTAAAACCGAAACATTTTTTTTAAAAAGTGAATAAATATTTGTAAATAACTAGTACATTTTATAATATTAGATATATGATAAAGATAATAACGATTGAAGTACAAAATATGAAAGATAATCACTTTTTCCTAATATAACGTATATTTATTTCATTATTAATTGTATATTAAAGTTTTTATATATGTCACAGACATCACATTGCGTAAATTATCTGGCATGTTTAAACCAATATATTAAAGATTAATTTATTTTATATTCATAAAAAACTTTTTTTTCAATTTTTCAATTTTAATTTATTATAAGCTTGAATTTCATAGAATTTCAAAATTATGATACTGAATGTAAATCGATTCATGGATTACCAAAAGTGATATGCAAAAATTTAAAGTAGTTATTTTATAGATTTCATTTATTTTGACACATTAAAAACCCTATTAGTATCGTTCCTATAAGTTATCCATTTTTAAATGGAATGAATATTCTATTCTTGCAAAATAAAGTTTGCATTTTATCTCAGAATAAGCGCTATATTGTTTTTGCGAATTAAAATAGATTTCATTAAACTATTATTTTATAATTAAATGACGTTACTAATATATAATGTGGGACTAAATCGAAACAAGAAAATTTACATTCTTTTTTTAAATTCAAAATGTAAATGAAAATAGTATAAACTGGATGCATACATATATAACAGTAACATAATAAAATATCATAATTAATGTGAATATGCTTTAGATGGATTTTTTAATGTTTCATTTTAGACTCTATTAATTCTTCCTTATCATTCTTTCATCAAGGCTGAATATATTGTAGAAGAAAGTTAAATAAATGTATAAAAATAAATCAAATTCAGCTGTATTTGAATAAAGGAAAGTTATATTTGAATCCTGCATTCTAATATTTTATTATTATTTTTATCTCTAGCATTCTTTTGATATCTCATAAATCATATATATTTATTTCCTTTATTCTGGTACATAAAAAAACCTGTTGGTAATTTCACAGAAATCTGTAATTTATTCTTCAGCATTAGGTTAGTGTAATCTACTAGAGAAATATTTAAAGTTTAAAGAATTTTTATTTTTGAAATTATATATACATTTTATCCAAAACTTTTACCTCAGAATTTTTTTGTATACTATACTTTAAACAGTAAGAATAATATTCATTAAAATTCATAATTTTCACCTCTAATTTAACTAAATAAAATTTCAAAGAATTTTTTTTTTATTTCTGATATTTATTCTCGCAGTTCTTGTTAACCTTATCATATGCCTATTTAAGGCATACACTTTACAAAATACTAAAAGTATTCTGTTCATTTCCTTAAACTGGTAAAGGTATTCAAATATATGAATGGAATGGTTTTTTTATAAATTGAATTAATTAATTAATTTTAAAGTTTTAAGATATCCTGCAACAAAATATAATTTTAGCCCCTTTGAATATAATTATGTTATACAGAATTAAATATTGAAATAAAGAACAGATTTTGATTTATAATCTATTTTATGAATATTTATCGCACATTTTCAAACGTGAAGAAATTTTAAATTAAAAAAAATATTTAAGAGGACAGTAGATTTTCAAATAAGCAAAATTGGACGAAAACATGACAATTTATTTTCACCTTTTCATCACCAAAATATATGTTTATTTTCAACTAAAATAGTATAATAAAATGAATATTTGACGTTTCCAGAGAAGAAAATGTTTATTTAAATGACTTTTTTTAAATGATATTGTAATTAGGTTTAACTGTTTTTGAAATATTCCGGGTGTCTTAATTCTTGAAGGAATTAAATAAGTAGTAGAGATTGTAGTCGAAATTGATTGTAGAGATTTCGGTTAAACATTAAAAGAAAATAGGGTAGGCATTTTATATTTCGAGTTTTTTTAATTAATTAAAAGTAAATTTCATTGAAGTAAAAACATAAAATTTTTATAAAAGTTCAGCATGTGTGCATAAAAATTTTTCTAAAAAAATTAGTATTTAATTAGAATTACAAAATCATTTGCACTTTTGCATCAAATGAATTTATATTGAGTGATAAGGAAAAAATTTTTTAAAAAATCTTTAACCTGGAATATCTTAAAATTCTTAAAATTATATATCTTTTAGTTTTTTTAAAAAAATAATATATTTCATTAAAACAGTTTTGAAAATAATTTGACATATTTATATTTTAATAAATATACAAAAAAATTTCAAAACCCAAAGAGAATAATTCGCAAAAGTATGTTATAGAGTACAACGTCCCCTTAAGAAGAAAATACAATAGAAATATTTAACTGGAACTTGCTTTAATATTTAAATCAGTAAAGTCACTTGATAAATTTAATTAAATAAATTTTCTCTCATATAAAATTTTTTGTGAAGTTTTGATTTATATATAAATATCAAATCAATCACTTTCAAAACAATGAACTGTATTTGAGAACTAAATTTGCACTACATGTTTCATTCCAAACTCAAAACATGCTTTCACTTACCAAATCATCATGGTGCTGGATTGTCTGATCATTACTCGATCGTTGTTTCTGCCCATGGGACAGATCCTTCTGAGGGATATTAGTCACAGTTCCACTAGAGTAATTCATTGTTTACTAGATCTTGGACTACTCCAACAGAAAAATGCACTTCAGCTTAATAATGATGGAAGTTTCGTTGGTTTTTCTGATGATATATTTGAAGTTATCTACTCTAAAAACGATCAACAAACGACAACATTATCAATTTTTGTAACATTCGTTGTTCTTGAAAAATAAGTATAGAAAGTACTAAGTTATTAATTTCTCATAAGCAGTGCATATTTCTTAGGAAGAACTCAAACCACCTTAAATCATGTAATTTGTTTATTTATCAAATTGCTCGTAGTTCTTCTAATTTAATGAAGTGAATGATTTTAATATTTATCATTTATCATTAGTACACTATCATTCTATGAGAATCTGGTAGTATTATTTATTATTACCATTAATAAAAACTATTACTATATAATATAAGCAATGACTTGTATTTTAAAAAGTTATTGAACGTTTTTCTAAAATAACAATCTCTTATATTTAGACGACAGGCACGAATTGCTAATCTATGAATATCATTAATATAAACTTTACTTTTTATTAGAATGTAAAGCACTTATCCTTAAAGAAACTGGCATGAAATCTTCAATATCTCCAGAACAATTGCAGATATTTCTTTCAAATTGCTAAAAATGCTAAAATTAATTAACAGATCTATAATTTCAATACAATACAGCTATAATTATTACTACTTGGAACAGTTATATCACATATATATTTCATTTATACGTTTAATATCACGAAAATATATTTTGCTTTAAAACTACAATTCTATTCAGCGTATATCTCCAACTATAGTATTAAATAAAACCCTTCCACATTGACATTCCTATCATGTAATGTAAGCAATTTTAACATTTACAGTTCTTTTATTGGTTTGAGAACTTTCTGAGGCCTGTGTGCAGAAAACGTATACTAAACTTTATAGAAAACACTCAACAACGACCAAGAAGAGCAAATATTCCGGTTGAAAATCATCAGGTTGCAGTAACTAATCTAAGTGAGAAAAATCACTTTCCCGTGCCTTTCTCAAGCTCGAATATGCACGTGGTTTCTACAGTGGTTACATTGAAACTAAGTCACAGACACACAACACACACATACGTTACATAATTAATCTTCAGGTAGATATTGTAGCATAGCGGCCCTAGGCGTTGTAGCCGGGAGAACTTATAAAGTGCTACTGAATCATTGGGAAGTCCTGGATCGGGAGAAGCCGGGATCATGTGGCGATACTTTCCCGGCGCCATTTCGGTCGCCAAGGGT
>JAPMOR010114215.1:21936-42925 GCA_026543865.1 Argiope aurantia
TTAATATATCTATAAACTGTTCATAAGCTCTATAAGTTTTTAATATCCCTATAAACTTTTCATAAGCTCTATAAGTTTTTAATATCTCTATAAACTGTTCATAGGCTCTATAAGTTTTTAACATCTCTATAAACGTTTCGCCAGTCACATAAAGATAAAATTCAAATATTCTGCATTTCAAAACCCGATTCCCAACTTAAGGTAAGTAACTACATTAAAGAGTTAAATATATTTTTCTTTAGTATTATTAATGGTTGCACAGGTTTCTTTATAAAACCATTAGAATTTTGTTTCTAAGTCTATTTTTGGGGAAGTTAAATTGATTTTGTATTTGTGTAATATTTGTTATAATGCTACTTTTCATCGTTAGATGCCATTTCCAGAAATTTTAATCTTTGATTGAACTTTCTTACGAAAAACTTCATAAATTAAAATATAAAGAATATTTTTTTTCACATTTGGCACAATAATTTTTTAATATGCCCTATAGTTCCTGAATTAGAGAATAAGTATTATATTCATTTAGAAATAATTTATAGTTGTCTTTGATAATTTAGTGTTATTCTTCATTTGAACTCAATATTTAAGGAATGGATAGAAATACAGGTTACATTTTTAGTTCAAAAAATATATTATATGTTTCTTAAGCTATCTGCAAAGTTTTAAGCAGATAAACCTTTAAATTATAAATTTTTTGCTTTATATCTCTTTTTTAATTTTTAAAAAAAATTTCAGCTTATTTTGGTTTTATAAATGTTTTTTAATATTGTCACTTAACTAGTATATTTTGGTTTTATATATGTTTTTTTCAATAAATTTTTTGCAAATATTCAAAAATACAACTATTTTCGAACGTTTCTAAAAAATTATTTCGAACGTAGTCACATACTTTAAATGTTAAGCCTCCTATTAGAAAGTAAAAACGTCATATTATTAAGCCTCATATTTGAAAGTCAAAATCAAACATTTGTCAAAATGCAGATGAAACACCATTAGTTAAATTTTCCTTTATTAGCTTTTCTTTTAGCTTCACAAACACACATCATTATTCCCTTCTTACAATTTCTAATCACTCTGTTTCTTGTTAACAGGATTGGACGAAACAAGAAAGAACGTTAATTCGAAGAAGAACACTAGTGGGCTTTACCTACTGATTGCAAACTGATTGCTGTACCAGAGCTTTACTTCTGATGAATTTGCAGCACTGTAATCAAGAAAAGCTACGAAAGCGAAACAGTTGTTTGATTGAGAACTAAAATAATGTGGTTCATATCCGTAATTTCTTTATTAAATCAAATGTTGTTTTATCTTTTAACGTTCTGAAATTTGATTTGCAAAGGATAAATAATTTTGAAAAGCACAAATAAGTCATTCGTTTTAAGATAAGAAGTAGTTTTTGCATCCGTGAACAAACTGCATGAGAGAGGATTTTGAAACAGTATATATTCATAATATTTCTTCTGTTTTCAAATATTTAAGCGAATGTCAGTCGTATCAATTTGAATAAACCACTTTATTTTCACACTTTATTCAATCAATTTAATTTTAAAATATTAGATAGAGGTGAAAATGTTGCGTGTTTTTCCAAGAAATATCCAATATTTTAATTTATTTATTAATTTTTGGGAAAAAAAAGTGAGCATCAGCATACTAATAAAATTCATACAATGGAAATAATTTCAATTATATAAATTTTATAATGCATAAAATTATCTAACAGATTTCTAAATTATGATACATTTAATTAAGCACTTTTAATACTTTAATTAATATTATTTGTGTTTTATAAAAAAATGGAATGCTACCCTTTATATCATTTAATAAAAATCACATTTAAAATTCAAAATTCCCCACTAAGGGAAAGAATATATTAAATTATAAATACATACGTATATTATATTGTGTTAAATCTTTACACACACACAAACATATATATATATATATATATATATATATATATATATATATATATATTGTGATACATAAGTATATAAATATCACAATGAAAGACTTATTTAAACATCAATCGGGGGAAAAAAACAAAGAATTGGTATAATAAATATGCATTTTAATATATGTATAATCTTTTTATAGAAGTGTGAGATTTTGTGTTACATAGATAAACAATATTTTGACACTAAGTAATACGAATAAAAATTTAATTTAACATTTTATGCCCAAACTTCTTATAGCCAACTTGTTTGTATATAATAATCTGCTTTACTTAATTACGCTTTGTGTCTGGAAATGTATGTCTAGATGCAATATAAAAGGAAGTAAAGAAAACTTACGCCTCGAATTATTTTGTCATATAATGCAGAAAGTATATTAAAAACAGCAAAATATTATAAATGTAAGCTATGACGTCTTCGATGAGGTTGCGGATTCTAAATATTTTCACAATCAGTTCTAGGCAGCAATCTTACGAAATGTTATTCGAAAGATACTATTAATTAAGTTTATTCAAAAATCTACAAATGAATGAAAACATAAAAGAATTTACCGCAGCTCGAATTGTAATATTCAAGAGTACTGAAGCCAACAAAAAATATTATTTCTGTAAACTATGACTCTTTTATTTAATTGCAGGCTCAAAAAATTCCATCTTCAATTCTTTTTGATAAAAAAAAATCTTTGAAAATATTACTAAGAAAGAATCGAAAGACAAATTATGTACAGGTATCTACAAAAAATAAAAAAATAAAAGTCACAGCTCTAATAATTTCGGAGTGTAGAAAATACTACAGCCTGCAAAAACTCGACTTCCAAAACTTTCTTGACCATTTTGTAACTTTTAAGCCATAAACTCGCAGAACTACAAACACAATTCCTTCGTGTTTATCCAAAAAAAGTAATATTTTAGTTGACCCCTTTTTACATTGTACGATTCGGTAGACAGATCCCGCGTAGGTATTGCGTTATGTACAGAAAGCAATAAAGATATTATTGAGTAAAAATAAATGAAATTTAAAAATTAAGTCTTTCGTAATCAAATATTGAATTAAAGCATTAAATTTTTGGAGACAGAAAAAGTAAGCAATAAATTATTTTTTTAAGAATTAAAATGCATGTTAAAATAGTGGAATTCATATAAATATGCTTTCAAAATAGAAAATGCGTTCAAAAAACAATGATTAAAAGAAGGAAAAAAATCATTTAATTAATTTGAAAAAGTATTATCATTTAAAAATTTATTTATAACTGAAATGAATTCAATTTTCTTCTACTTCATTCATTTAAGTTGCTGCTTGAATATCAAATTTTGTGATTTACGAGACACAAGAAGTGTAACAAAACGGCTTACTATTCTGTTTCTCCAGGGAAATCTTTTAAGGCTTGCACATAAAAATGGAAATGTGATAAAAATATCTCAGCGTAGCTGATTTACAGAGTTAAATACAGTTACAAAGAAAAACTGCTATAAAATAATTTGAGGAAAGTTTTAAATTGTTTCTATACTACTTAAAGACAGAAGTAAATAAAAAACGATTTGAAGGACTTAATTAAAAGAGAAATAAAGCTGAAGACACGAATAATATAAATAATTGATTTATTGTTATTATTATTATTATTGAGTTTCAAGCATTTATTCATGTTCTATTTGTAAGAATAATTATAATAAACTTTATGTTAAAAATTTGTGTTTGAAAATATCATTCAAATTCATTCAAAATTAGGGTTTGATGGTTTCTTACACTCGGTTTCACAAAACTGGTTTTTTAAAGTAAATTTGTCACATTTCAAAACTGGCTTTTAAATTAAGAAAACCGGTTTTCCAGAACTCCAGGATATTCCTCTTATTCAAGAAAAAAAGTTTTATCTTAAAGTTTTATCGGTTGGGACTGATTCGTCTAGCAGCTTCAACTGTTAGAGCGACGATATGCCAATTTATTAAGTGAAGGTATATTTGAATTTATGTTAAACGAACTAAAAACTTTAAACACTGAAATAAGTTCGAAATTATTAAATTCTTTAGAAGAATAAATTCAAGAAAAAAGACAAGTAGAATTAGCAACTCTTTTGCTGTATTTACAAAATCCACAAAATATTTCTAGCTCAGCGAAGAAATCTAGTGCACTTTGTTTAGCTTCAAAAACTGAAAATATTAAGTTATCTGGAAAGATATTGTGTATAATATTTTCAAATCCTTATGTGGAAACCAATTCTGATGAAAAGAAAATCGAAAAAACTACTCATCAGAGAAATGTTTTTTTAAAAAAAACCATTGAAAAATCAGTTCATAAGTTTCTTGAAAACCCTGAAGAGTAACTTGCAAATTCAAAGACACTGAAGGCTGAATTTTCATTATTTGAGGCAACGAATAAGAACGAAAAGCTCAGATTTGTTATTTGATGCCATGAAAATTACAAAACGAAGCTTATTAGCTAGGGAAAGAGTATTTTTAATTTCAGGCAAAATTGTGTCCAAAATAAAAACAAGACTTAGCCACCGCTCAGTGGATATTTTATGGTTTTTTTTAAAATCGTATTTTCTTATGAGAAATTAAAATTAGTGAAAATATTATAAATATTATTTGAAATTTTTGTTTGAGTTTTCGTTATTTTGTGTAAGTAATATGTATATGTAATCCTTAATTTTTTTTTTAATATTTTGACTTTGATATCGATTTTGCTTTTTGTTATGTTATATCAATTAAATAAAATATTTTTTCGTATTCTATTCTTTTTTTACGAAAATTCCAAAACCTGCTAAAACCGGTTTTTTTGGAAATATTGAATTTGAAAACCAATTTTTCAAAACGTCGGGTTTTGTATAAACCCTATTCAAAATGTAGTATTGTTTTTCATCTAATATTAATAAAAATATCCCAAACATCCGACCTAATGTGGCAAAAAGACTGGCATGATAACAAAAAAGTCGGATAGGTCGGATTTCTATGAATTCATTTCTTTCCTCACCAATACAAGAGGGCAAAGTTTTCATACCAAAATCCACTCCTATAATACATATTTTCTCACTTCTTATAGAGTACTAAGTCCTCCATTTACTTCAATGTAAACACAGTTGCGGCACGGTGAATCATAGAAACAGTTGCTGGTAACGTGTCGAGTTAAAATAGAAGGTTCCGTACTTGTAGTTTATATATGTTTATATACTGCACTGCACATTTCAAGAATTCATTAGAGAAAAGGTAAGTTAAAGGATACAAGCTATTCACATTTTAACATACATTTTATAATGCCTAACTTAAATGCAGAAAACAAAAACAAACATTAACGTAAATCGGGGGCCTAATTCATAAGGAAATTGACTCAAACTGATTTTATTTTACACCGATAAATGATTACACAGATATTAAAAGGTAATCCTTAGATAAGAGTCAAAACTTATAGTTTTTAGATTTTGCAAAAGCCCTTAATAGATGACTTAATAAACGCTTTGTCTTCCTCATTAAATTAGGATAAAAAAACTAGGCTGAGTATTGTGAAAGCCGGATAGTTTCGAACCGGATACTCAGGATTGTACTGTACTTAGAAACCTGATGCCACTGAAAACTATGATCTGATTGAAGATAAAAATTTTAAATCTATTTGTAATACTGGCATCATTTTACACAAGAAAGAAAACAACAAAGAATGCACAAAAACATGTTTTGCTGAGACTTATAAATCATCCCAAGAACTACCAGATTTTCAATGTTCATAAAGAAATAAGCAAAAGTGAGAAGAGCCTTTACAATGATTCGCATTCCACTTAAAAGTAAATTCTCACCCGGGCACACATTAAGCCTTATTTTATTCCTTCCATAATTTCCTCGGTGGAAATCAAATGCTTAGAGCAGTGAAAATCCAGGAGACTTAATTTTTTGTCACACAGTTGAAAGTAATATCTCTGGGGATATATCAGAAAGAAAACTTTCTCTCTCTGTCGTTTTTTTTCCTTTTAAAACGCTGCCGTCAACATATTTCAGAATACGCAGACACAAGGAAAAAAAACTATTGTTAAAAATATCAAAAGAGTTGGAAAAAAATACTTCCGTCTATGTCCTTGCATTTTTTCCGTTTGTATTTTTATATGGATGGAATGCACTCAGCTCAAAATAAGAAAGAAATACATTTTTTTTATTGGTCAAATCCGAATTCGTTTTTATATATCGAACCAATATTCCAAGTAGTAATCTTTACACAGCAAAAAAAAAAAAAAAAAATGTTCAAAAAGAAGTAATACGAAGTCAACTTTGTTGATTTTTTCAAAATATTTGAGGTGTTACAGTATTACATAGGATTTTTTTTTCTGAAGAAATGCGAGAAATGTAATATCGTTATTATAGATTTTCGGATGTTTGGTGAAATGAATTTTTTGGATAGATATTTTTGCAAAAAAGGCGAAGAAAAATTCATAGACTTTATCATGAGGATGGTTTCTGTCAGCTTATGATAAGCAAATGGTCTGATAATCCTTAAAGGTGTTTGTTATTACAAATATTAGAAGAGGTAAAATCTATCAAGTCGAAAAATATTCTAGAAATCTAATTCATGTGTGACAATTTTTTATTTGATAAATTCATCATAAAAACGGCAGTTAGTTGTTTCTGCACTTGCATTGCAAAACAATTAAATTAATAATTGAACGCATATATTCTGAACTTTAGTTATACATTCTTTTTTTATTTTTAGCTTCAGAAGACACGAAATTTCAATAAAAAATCAAACATTTATATTAAAATTTCATGTTAAAATTAATATGTTTTTAGACACTATTTTTTAATACAGTTAATAAGGATCCGATACACATACACGCACTCACGCACACACACACACACACACACACACACATATATATATATATATATATAGCACAGGCACAGAAACGGTATCATATGTCATTCTTGAATTCATAACAAAACATTACAAAAAAAGAATCCAAAACTCATTTACTAGTTACATTTTTTTGTAAAGTAAGTATAGTCCTCCACTTTTAAAACTAATATATAAGAGCATATAACAGTAATATATAAGAGCATATAATAATAATATTTTTCATTGAATGAACCAATTTATTGCCGAATAAATTTGCTCTATTTTAATTAATTTTTAAACATATTTTATAATAACATTTTTAATTTTAAAGTAAAAGAATGATGTAATTTACAAATACTTAACATTCAGTTTACAACAAATCATATAAGACGAGAATTTTTATAATTATCTTCAGAGCCCAGATTAATCCCACTAAGGTACTTAAGCATTGAAATTCAAGAAGGCCCCCTTTTTTCTCAATTTAATTAAATTCAATTTAATTCTTTTAATTAACTTTTCACTAGATACTTTGCTTTCGTTTTAATTTTAAAATAAGTTTCCCGTGTCGAAAAATTTAATTAACTGATAAATATTTCTTTACTTGTTCCTCTTCAGAGATTTCTATTCAGTATTTCAAATATTAAAAAAAACCTCAGATTTAAAAACAGTTATAAACAAAATTGTGAAAAGCGTTTGAAGACAATTTAACTGTGATTTATTTATCATATTGGAATTTATTTATGATTAGAAAAATTGGAATTTTTTAGAAAAAATGTTTCTTTTTCTTCTCTTATTTTTAAGCCTTTTAGTTTAAAATTTGTAAAAAGTCATCAATTAATATATATATATATATATATATATGATTCTGGTTAATTCAAATCTAAGATTTTCTTTGTTTATATATTTCCGCTTATGGGACCATTAAGCTCCTTTATTATATCCTTTATTTATTTCAATTAGATCAGTTGTGCATAATTTGATATCAATGATTCTGTCAAAAAAGTAGTTTTAAGGCTTAAATACTGATAGATATTAGTTATTTTAATAGTTTCAAATTGATCTGTTCTATCTATTGTGTGCCTTCTTACTAGAATTGAGTCTAAGGACATTATATGGCTGTGCAGTGTAACTAAAAGTGGAAATGTATTTTTTGAAGCAATATAAATAACGGAAACTTTCTTTCCTAACCTTCTCTAAGGAAGAAAATGCAGTAAATATTTTGCTCTCTAACTCATAGATTGCGTTTAATCGCATATCAGTCTGGAAATCTGTAGTGGAATAATCTCCCTGCATTTATTTTAGTCTAATTACTAATGTCTCAATTACTCGAATTAATACTAACACAAAATTCATTTTAATAAATGAATAACAAATTTCAAAATGATGCTTATATCCTCCACTTCATTGCAATGGGAATCCTGGGATAGGATACTGTTTTAATTGAATACATATTTCAAATTTATTATCTAAGCAGTTTTTGCTAATTAATTTAATCAGTAGTTAATGTAATAACGCTTGATGCTTGAATTGCTTGTTTTTCATTGCTTTCTATTTGTGAAAAAGAAATATTTCAGTACAATTTTGGGAATAAAACGAAGTATCATATTATTCGTTGGCATTAATAATTATATTTCAAGATAATTCTATGAATATAATTGCGAAATTAAATTATGATTGACTTGTACTTATTTTAACTACCACATCTACGAATTCTATCTACTATTATAATCATAAAATATATCAATACAATAGTTTATTCATAGCTGAAGTTGTTACACGCATTTCATGATTTTTGCAAGTGCATCAAACTTTGATATAAATAATTATCAAAATTATAATGAATAATTCGATCCACATTCTAACATTATTTTTGAAGAATCAATTCTTCTTGATAATTAATTTTTAATAAAACAGAATTTGCCATTTTTTTTCAAAAAATATCTAAATGAAACAATCGAAAAAAAATAATCCATGTCGTCAATAATTTAAAACTATTCCGTTAAATCACTTAAGATGCGTTATAAATTTCGGATGATGGTTTTCAAAACTTCTTTAAAATAGTTATATTTTTTGAATTCGTGAGCAGAATAGATTTAAAAAATTCCTATGAAAAGGAAATGCATCATTTAAAAACCAAAAGGGTTTTAAAAATTGGCAGATGTGAATTTTTTTCTTGAAAACAGTAAAAAGCAAAATCTTCCATTTAGAAAATTTATCAAATGAAATGTTCAAAGTTTTGCAGAAAACTTAAGAATTATATTGCATATTCATAAAATAATAAATAATCTGTACTTCTAGAAATTCATATAAATAACATGAAACTTTAAACTTAAATTCAAATTATGAGATATTAAAGCAAGTGTCCGTACCAAGTTGATAATATGAAATTTTACAGATTACTTTAGCTGTAATTCAGAAGCTTAAAAAAAAGATGAAATATTATTATTGTAAATATAAAAAAAACATGCATTAGAATTTAATTTATATAGTTTTCTTAAGGAGATTTTATCAAAAGAAAATGTAAAAATAGTTTTTAAAGACGTAAAATTGCATTATAATATTTATTATACAAATGTATAAGTCAATAAAATTTCTCAAAGAATGTAAGTAAAATAAGTAAAAGGAATAAAGAACATAATTCAAACAGTTATGTAAAGAAACCTTCAAAATAGAGACTATTGAATTAAAAAAGGCATTTTTTTTTCTCCAAAAATCCATTCTTTAGCATAGTTACCTAGTTTAACGGGCATTTTATCTCATGAAAGAAAACAATCGTCTTGAAAAAATACTAATACTAATTCTAAAAATCAAAAAATGCAGAATTGGCAACCGAGTTTAATTTAAAAAAAAAATAACAGTCTAGGCAGAAACCCTATTATTGTCTTACTCGTTTAAAAATATTTTTTTGATTTAAAACTTTCATATAATAATATAATTACAAAATGCATAATAAATAACTAAATTATAAGTTATACTCAATCGTAAAAAATGTTAAAGGATAAATTTTTTGCTAAAAATTTTAATTGCTGTATTTTTTGTTATTGGAAATTTAAAATGACTAAGATGAATTTGGAATTTGTTGCTTGTTTCTTTAACCATTTGAACAAACACACACACACGCGCACTCGCGCACACACGCAGACACACACACACACACACACACACACACACACACACATATATATATATATAAATGTGACTTCCAAGAAAGAAAATATAGACGTTTTAGCAACAATTTGGAAAGACACATTAGTAAGTTTTCTCCCTTCTTTTATGCAAAATGTCCTTTAATATCATCGGTTGAATAACCTCCCAAATAGTCAATATTTCCTGACACGGGTTCCCCCCCCCCTAAAAAGCTGAATTCAAATTCTCTGGTTGTGTTTTCGTAACTGTAACCATAAACATCTTTAGGCGTCAGAAGGTTTTTTTTTATTTTATTTACGGTGCGGAGAGGATTTTGTTGCCGCATTTGTCATCTCTTTCTCCCTTGATTCAATTTTTCTCCTCGATATAGCATACGTCTCCTCGATATAACATATTGTTTCCTAAATCCAATGCAAAACAATATTCTCCTTGGATTTCAGTGTTTACATCCGTTGGTGGCTTATATCAACAAAAATTTTGGGGGTAACGTATATTTGTATAAAAATTCAAGCTATATTGAAAAAGGTTTAATTTTTTCGTAGACTTGCTTTACTACATTTCCTTTCAGACAGTACTTCTGTTAAACTATAATTAAATAAAGAAACTGTTTTTTTTCCCTGAAATGATTTTTTTGTTAGCATGATTAATTTTTACCACCGATTTTTAATTAGCTAGTTTTACTACAATCCAAAGAAATTAAGGCAATTCAGAGGATTTCATTTTAATACCTAAAATTTTTAAGGAATTTCAGCTTTATAATACAATTTTATCTTATGAATTTAACTTTAAAATATATAGAAGCAGGAAATCAAACAAAATTATGTGAAGAAGAATTCTATTATTTGTTTTATTTCTGAAATTTTTGCTAATTATTATCTATACTTTTATTATACTTTTATTAAACACAATCTTATTTATCACACACACATACATTTAAAATTAATGTGTGTGTGTGTATTGGTGATCTAGACCTCAGGTCATCACCTAGAGCTATCAAACTTGGTTAGCATATTTTTAGGAAAGTAGACATATGCACCATAAAGTTTTCAAAATTTCAAAAAAAAATTAATTAATTAAAATTAAAATTAAACAAAAGTTTGTTGCTGTTTCACTATAACTACTGAAATTATTATAGCATAATTTTTATGTCATCTTACGATTTATTAATTTTTATCTATAATACCAATTACTCGTCGCATTACTTTATTCTATTTTAATTATTTTTAAAAAATATTTTAAGTATATTTTATAATAACATGTTTCATTTTAAAGTAAAAGAAAATTATATAATTTTCTTGATTATAATAATATTTTATCCTGTTTTTTTTTTCATTATCAATTATAAAGTTATAAAGATTCAGCTCCTTTCTTAATGTTGAGTAATTTTCAAGTAGGCAAGTCATTTGATAAATTTTGAAATTATATTGCATTTATATTTAGAGTTTCAACATCAAAATTCATAAATAGTAAAATTTTTAAATATCACCTATTTTTTTAAAATTACTGCCCTTTCCTGTAATTTCAACTGGATCTGTAAAGATATGGAAAGAAAATTAGGGAAATGTATCGCACAGGAAACAGATCAATATATGGATTCCAAAATAGTATGAGTTTTATGTTAGTTAGAATTTGAGGTTTAAGCATATATTGCTGAAGAAGCTGTTAAGAATATGTTACATAATATATTTAATTCAAATCTTTAGCAAAAATTTATCCCGGAAAACTATCTGGTCATCAAAGGCAACTATTGTTCTATACAAGATAGAAATTGTACTCTTCCAAGTTATTTATGATGCAAAAGTTTCTTTAACTATCTCAAGATTAATTAATTAAAATCTCTAATTTAATTCTGATATCGCCTTGGCTTAGCAAAATGTTTGCATAACGCAATTAACATAAAATTTTGCTTTATACGGTAAAATCTTTTTATACGGTAATCATTCAGCTATTCAACTGTATGAAACTACACTATATGATTAAAGATATATGGACACCTTCGTATTTATTCAATATTTCTTTAGAAATTCTGACAAAATTTTCTTCGAATTTCGACCAGACAAAAAATAATCCTGGACTCGCATTTCATCAAGATTTGGTATTTCAAGGGCATTTAGAGTACTGACCAGAAGATGATGAAGAAGAAAAGGATTTTGTCATCCTTCGTTTAACAGAAAACACATAATTTCCTTAATACATTTCCTAATACATTTCGATACATTCCCAAATACATTTCAATTTTTAATGTTTCAATACAAACGATTGTCTGTAGTTTAAGAGAAAGCGAGAACATTGTAAAATATTTAATCGAAACAGCATTTTGACATAAACTCAAATATTTAATGCGTGAGGCTTCGAAATAAACTGCTATTAAGTCATTTTTCACTAACAGAGAGAGCGTTCTTTCGAAATTGGCCGACTACTCTAACGAAGCAGACGATCCATGTCGTGTATTTTTGAGACATTTCAATTTATCATATCAGAAAATAGTTCGAATGCCACTAACTGCACATTACATTTTACAAAACATTGTAATATATTTAATAAAAAATAGTATTTGGATATAAATTCAAATAGTTAATGCGTGAGACTTCGCAATAAACTGCTATTACATCATCGTCCTTTCTAATCTGACAACTACTCTAATAAAAGCAGACGAACTACTTCAGATCTTCTGGAAACATTTCAATTTCTCATGTCAAAAAACAGTTCGAATGCCACTAACTATACGTTTTATTTTACAAAACATTGCAATATATTTTACAAAAAACGGCATTTATAAATAAATTAAAATAACTGACGCAAGAGGCTACGTAATAAACTGCTATTACAGAGTTTTTCACCAACAAATCTTTCTTTCTAATCTGACAAACTACTCTAACGAAGCAGAAGAACCATGACGGATCTTCTACAAACATTTAAATTTATTATATCAGAAAACAGATCGAATGCCACTAACTACACATTACATTTTATAAAACCTTGTAAAATATTTAATCAAAACAACATTTAGATATAAATTCAAATAGTTAATGCCTGCAGCTTCGTAATAATCTGTTACTACATCATCGTTCCCTAGCAAATCGTATTTTCTGATTACTCTAACGAAGAAGTCGAACTATTTCTGACTGGAAACATTTCAATTGACCATGTCAGAAAACGGTTCAATTGCCCCTACCTACATTTTATATTTTACAAAATATTTAAAAATTTATAATAAAAAGCAGCATTTAGATATAAACTCAAAAGTTTTAATGTGTGAGGCTTCTTAATAAGTTTCTATCACATCGTTTTTAACCAACAAATCGTTTTTTCTATTCTGACCAACAACTCTAACGAAGAAGACGAAACTTTTCTAGAAACATTTCAATTTATCATGTCAGAAAACAGTTTGAATGGCACTAACTACACATCAAAAAAGACGACAAATTCTCTACTAAATCCGTACTGATGCTGACAATGGAAACTACATCACCTTTCTAGACCTCCCACTCTTTTGTACTTTTTGAAGAGTCGACAGATAGAACACTATCCGTCTTTTGTATTGCCCACCTCTTGCTTTCACTCCCCTTTCAGTTTTCAAAACTCATCTCAAGTACTTAGACAGGCATTTGAAATGTAGTACTTGGAGAAAGTGACTATTTTTCACTATAATTGAGGAGACTGAATACTTGAACAGGAGTATTTTGGAGCATTGAATTACAGAATAATTACTTCTTTTCCTCAAAGTTTAGTTAGTTAACAATCTTGTTTATATAATATTAAATGTATGATGGTGTTTTAATTATTAAGTAGTATTACTATTCAAAAAGTTGAAGTTATACAATTCACAGTTTAGAAAAACTGAATGAAACAGTTAAAAAAAAAAAAAGCATTTCACTTCATGACAAATTTCCATATCTCTTTTTTTGAAGAGAGTTTCTAATGTCTTTTGTACAGCAACGTTTTAAATAACATTCCAAACTTCATTTTATTTATATAGCAGTCTTTGCCGACCAGCTGGGAATTTTCAACTAAAAGTTTTATGTGTAACTTCATATTTATGATATTCTCTCTCTCTATATATATATATATTCAAGCTTCAAATTGAGAGAGAAATTGTGGTTTTATTTGTTTATATCTTTATAAATGAATATGTACCTTTCTAATACAGCTATGTCCCATGATGTCATGGAACATAAAATAATACTTGTTCTTTCATCTAACCTTAATTTTTTGCGCACTGTAGCTTCCCTTTCTTGTCCTTATGCAAATTATACAGATATTAAATAAATCCTTAGTCTTGAAAAAGGGTAAAAAAACGTAAGAATATTTGAGAAAGAATGGAAAAACGGTTTCAATTTTACTGAAAATTAACGGTTATTATTTTTAAAAAATATGAAAATTCAAGAAAAGCTTGAAAGATTTTCAAATTGATATCATTAAAAATGTTATGTTTATAATTTTAAGATGATGTAAAAAAAGTCTGATGGATGGGGGATGGGGTAAAGTCTAAAGCCCAAACAGTTGCATAACAAGTAATGATGCGTTATTTGGCAATAAACACGTATACACAGATAATAAATATACGAACTAATACACAGGTATCAAATTATCGATCTGATATTGGGGAATATTCACTCATCAAGCAATGCTCACCGAAGTTCCGGTAAACATGTAGGAGGTGGTTGACGAACTGAAACTCGTCGGTCAAGCATATCCCACACATGCTCTACTGGATTCAAGTTCGGTGAGAATGCTGGCCAGTCCATGCGGGTGATCTTCTCCGATCGAAGGCATTTGTTTACGATGTTTGCATGGTGAGCTCGGGCGTAGTCATCCATAAACACGAATTTTGCGCCCATGGCGCCCCGAAACAAACGCTCATTTTGTTCCAGAATGACCTCCCGATAGATTTGACCTGTCATGGTTCCAATTTGAACATGTAGGTCATCATCTTTCAATCGTTGCCAAAGCCTGGAAATGACATTCTGGGCGATTCCAAGTTCCTCAGATATTTCCATCAGGGTACGCCCACATTCCAGACGGCTGATAATTCTACCACGTAAAAAATCATCCAAATGCGTCCTTTGTGTCATAACTATGTGGTAATTTCACTGAAAGGCTTAAAAAGTGCTTGCTAACAATTTTACTTCTTTGCCTGTATTCCTTATACATCACTCTCTTACACTCTTGTCATTGTGACATACTATCGGTATCATTTGGTGGCTTCCTGCAATTTGCATGTGACTTTTGAAGATGTTTGTAGTCATTTTACGGGTGATATATGTATTTTAGAGTTCAATTTTCGCGTGACTCTGAATTATCCTTAATTTATGGACATGAGAGTAGTTCCCGTGCAAGGGCATCGAATGTTATAGAACAAATGCCAAAACTCGATTCCTATTAGAATTATCGTCAAGATTCTCGAATATTCGACATTCTTCGGGCTTTTTTCCCCCCAAAATTCCTAAAGTTGCCGCCAAGGCCGAGGGGAGTGTCTTCGGTATCTATGCAACTATTACTATATCTATCAAACTATCTTCTTTACCAAATTCAGATATTATATATGTTTTTTTCCAGCCAAATAGCATCACTATCATTAGCAAAATGAAAATGACACAATATTTCATAATCTTGCTAAATCAGCACATTTCTACTAACAATCATTTCTCATGATAAGTAAAAAAAAATCCCATTCTTCTTTTTTTTTAATTCTCCCAGAATTTAGTTGTAATTAGGTACCTTCGATGACTAATTGATTTATTGTGCATATTTATTGTTTTTAATTTTCAATAAATTTGTTATTGATAATCTTTTGTTCATAATTTCCTCAAAAAGAGTGGCACAAAGCATCCAATTTTAATAAACATTAGTGTCCTGCTATTTCAATGCTTTAATACCTGTTTAGCTTTAAATGTGCATGGACTTTCCTGACACAATTAAGCCTCATTTTATCATAGTGCTTTTAAAAACGAAACTATTTGGGTAATCTAATGCTTAATGGCAAGTTGTCGTTCATTTTATTATATTTTCACTTTCTTATTCCTTATGTAAATATTCCAAATAATAAATATAATCTTTCTTTGCCAAAACCAAGCTAAATGAAAGAAACTGATGCGATAAAATACTTCATGAAACAATAAAAATTATTTTAATTTCATTGTAAGTTTGATAACTGATGCAAATTGTGCAAAAAAAAAGCAAGTTTTTAAAGAACTTTTTTTCAAATTGCCAAATTTGAGAAAAAATAGTATAATATCAGAATTTATATTATTAAAGCGACAATTTTTGGTTCATTAATCGGTGCAGAAATTTCTTTTTGCAACAACATCGGAAATATTCGCAGAAAAACTCCAACGTCTTCATTAATTCTTAATTATTTATAACTTATATCAGGAAATTTGCCCCTACCTACATATTTCCACCCTCCAAAATATATTTATATCAAATATTGTAACTAAAAGTTCAGAGTCTGGGCTGCAGAGCAACAACACACAGAGAGATTTTTAGAAAGACACACACAAATTCTCCTTTATTATTAACCCTTAACTAGGGACGTGCGGTCTGTGAGACTACTAGCGATGGATTTTCGGTCACCCCTATTCTATTTTTAGCTCAATTGAATGGATTGACGCTGTATCTTCCTGTTTTGTGACCTTCAATACACGTGCACTTTTTCAACTGATTTCAGCAGATGCCTTTTAAAATAATTCAGTTATTTCTTTAAGCGCGGTCTTTAAGATTGCACCTCCCTGTTAGTGTCCCGGTTATAAACAAGGCTTAGCAGATTGCGCTAATACTTGGAATCCAAAATATCATCCAATTTACTGATCCTATTATGAAGCAGTGCTCCAGACACTTTTAAATGAAACAGAAAGTGATTTTAGTGATAAGAATAATTGTACAGAAAAGATTTTCGATGAAAGTTCGCATTTAACTGATTCTGATATGTATGTTCAAACATAATTAATTTTTCTAGTGATAATGCATTTTGAAAAATCTATAAAATATAAGAATATACCAAGAGATATATTTTCAGACTTTGTAGGTTGATTTTTATACTAGTTCTTAACCTGTATATTTAAAACGCCTTAGAAAAGCGTGCTATGAAACTCACACAAGTCGATAAAAAAAGCGCCAATTTTACCTGCTGTCATTTTTTCATTTTTCCTATAATTGTTGAATTTTACATTATATTATCTTCTATATACCTTCATATACTGTAAAAATAAATATGATTTAAAAAGTAAAAAGTAATATGCTTTTTCAAGAATATTATTTATTTTAACATGTAATTTGAGAAGAAAACGTATCTTCCAACGCATTTACTTTTTTCAATAACAATATATTTTGAAAAATTTCTAAAACATATCTATATATCAAGAAAAATATCTTCAAAATATATTGGCAGTTTTTCATACTAATACATTTATTAGAAAATTTAATATGAGTGGAAATAAAATGCGGTTCGTAGACCGCACCTCCCCAGTTAAGTCATAAAATTTGACCTCCCCAGTTAAGGGTTAGCAGTGATCAAGATATAATTAATTATTGTATGTTAAAAATTAAAGATTTTGTTTGTAATTTATGCTTTTTTGAACTCTATTACATCATTTGACAATATATACAGCAATTTTCTCGAAAATAAAAAAAAAAGAAATTCATATTATCATATAGTCATTTGGAAGTAGGATGAGAATTTTTAAGCGACACATTAGAAAAAAAAAGCATTTAATTCTTTTGCTGTATGGAAGTTTATATAGCGGATTATTTAGTAAAACTTTTTGCAGTAAGCAGTTGAAAATACAAACATAAATGTATTTTAAACTCATTTAGGTTTCCAAGTGAACAGTTAAAATGATAAATAAGTAAAACCGCTCATGGTTGAATTATTGGCAAACATTACATTTGTAATAAGTACATTTTAAAAATAAAGATATAACTTCAAAACAACCAGCCTTTCTCACCATAGAGTCTGCGGTGAATTGAATGATCCTCATTATTGAGTTAGCAGTCTGACGAAAACTGAGGTTGATTAATATTGGTTATAACCAACCAAAATACAAGCCTCCCGTAGGATGTATGTCTAATCATGGGTATGGCGGTAACAAAACTCATCGCCATTACTTTTACTATCGCGGAAACGAGAATCGACCACCATGTCGAAATCTCTCGTTCCGATTTTTTGGATGATTCTTAATGAGGATTCAAAAAAGGATAATTTAAAAAATATAGAAGGTTTAATAGGTAAAAGCGAGAATTAATTATGATAATCAACTTCTAAAATAGCATATATTTTATATCTGGCGGACAAAAATAATTTTACGTATATTTGAAAATTTAAATCCCAAGATATTTATATATCTCTAGCTTTCTCTTGCCAAAATATATTTTCATATAAGAAAATAAAGCAAAGGACAACATTTTTTAAAGCAAAGTATATATAGCCAGAAAATTCCATTTATTTGTTTATTATATTTTTTGCTTCTTCCGGAATCGAATTTGTAGAATTATTAAAAGCGTTTAAGTCTGGCAGATAAAAATCATGAATATTTATCAGAGTTATTTAGCATTTTTCAACTTCAGTCAACAACGATTTTCATTTCTTATCAAGGGTAACAATCCTTAATTCTATTTTATTTTTTGAATATGAGCATGCATCTTTCATGACATTAAATTTGATGCTGATTTAATTTGAATACGCCAGTAAGTATTTCTGCCTCTGTAATACTTGTCTTCTATTTGACAAAATTGAATATAAATCTAATGAGATAAATCGTTTCAGTTTGAACTGGCATATAAAAAAAATTCCAACTGAAAAAAAATTGTCTGATGTGAAAGAAAAATTACATTTTCACTTTCAAAAGCTTCACAAAAACCGGTTTGTCAGAAAATAAAAGATGATGATGTCTATTTTCACCATAAAAGAAACGAAATTGTCAGTAAAGAAATAGTACAGCATCAATCAGTAAACAAGTTAATCATCATCTTCATTAAATTCTGTGCTGTTTAATAAACATTCACAGATACATAAACAACGATTTTTTATTTATTTGCTTTTATGCATTATTTAAATGCACAAATAATTCACATTTTGATATGCAGACAAGTCCTTTAGAACTGTTTTAACTTAAAATATAAAGTTTTCCATTCTGTTTAGACAAACGATGTTTATAAGCTATGTAAACATCATATATTGTTCGTAATCATGTTTTAAATAATTCTTCCTCTTGTGACCGGATGTGTTTTTATCGATTCATTAAGTGTAACTTTCCTAAAAACCAGAAGTTCTAGAGGTAACGGTTCTATTTTATCCTAACCTTTGCAAATCATGAATAATATATTTGTTAAATTTATTACACAATTACAATTTTTATTAAAATAGGTGACATACTGTTTAAAAATGTTTTCAATATGATATTGCTTATAATCTGGCATACAATCTGCAATTTGCTTCATGTTGACATGATGCAAAATTTATTCAAAACTCTCCATAAAGAGTGTGTAACCAAATTTATCAACTTAGATCTAGCACGAAGTTACTTCTTGTGTAGTAGACATTCACTTAAGAAAATTTCAAAATTTATATTTTATTTCTAAATAAAAACATATCAATATTAAAAATAAAACACTTTTTTTTTTCTTTCAATAGATTTGAAGCAAAAGTTATTAAAAATATTTTCAAGCTTTTTAAAAATTTTAAACATTAAATATTCCCCGATATCATTACTATCATCATATATTTTTTTCTTTTAAAAGTTTTTCCAAAATATTTTTCAATATATTTTACAATAATATCTTCCAATGCTACATTTAACAAATTTGGATTACATACCTCGCATTGCGGCGATACTATATATGTTCCTGTGCTCACGTTATTCTATAATTAAGAACAAATTTTAAGAATAAAATAAAGGTAAACAATTCAATCCTAGAGTATTATTATGTTAATATATTAGATAAAGAATTTAAAAGTTTTTTTTCACATATATTTTAATTAAAATTTTTCCAAAATGGTGACAAATCTATCTTTTCAGAAGTCAAGCAATTAAAATTAATTCTTTTTTATATTTTTCTTAAAATATATGAACAAACACGTGATCTTTTTATATATTAATTAACCGCCTTTGATAATCTTTCGATTCGTGTTATTAAAAGAGCTCAAGCCGGCGTCCTGGCATAAGGGTAGCGCGTCTTCCCCGTGATGTGGGCGTCCTGAGTTCGAGTCCCGGTTCGGGCATGGTTGTGCTTCATCTGTTCTATTCGTGATATGTGTGAATGTGCCACCCTGTAAAAAGGGGCTGTACAAGCGAATGTAGGGCATGGGTAGCTAAGACGTACTCTTAAATCTAGTTGATGCTACTGAAAACAAGAGGCGCACCCTCGGTTTAAAATCGCTGACTTCTTCAGCGAGCTTGTTTATGGCAAGCGCCATTGGAAACAACAAAAGAGCTCAATTAAATATTTTATGTTGCCTCGACCAATAGCATTTTCAGCAAAATATATTTTAAACTCAATTTCCCATAGATAAACACTTTTTAAGAAGCATTATACCATTTTATACATTATGTTATGAATTTCTTTAATTTTTTGTAAAAAAATCTGTATGTACAGGAAAAAATAGCAGTGTTTAATTAGCTACAACGGTCGACTCAAAACTTTTCTCACAATATCTCTGATAAAGGAAATATTCCAGTGAAGCCTTTGATGGCAATGGCATAAAATAGTTTTAAAATATTAAATTTTGGGGGAAATTTAGCATTTTTAGAATCTATCTTATGATCCTTGGCTAGATTTTAGGAGATTAATCCTGCGCATGCGGTTAATAGTATTCGAAAATCGAATTTTGTTTCAAGAGCGTTTTCCCCATTCCTTTGAAATTAAAACTTAACAGAAAACTACAAATATAGTCCCAAATTCACATAAATAATTTAATGTTTTTAAGCAAGGACTTAAATATATGAAATTTAATGTATTTAAGTCATTGTGCTTTGAGTTATCGCGTTTCAATGATTCTGAAAGTACATACCAATAAATAGTCAATTTTTTTACCGTATTTGGCTCAAACTTAGATAAGCGTCTACATTACAGATATTGCTAAA
>JAPMOR010114215.1:61952-92849 GCA_026543865.1 Argiope aurantia
GTTCGAACACATTGGAAAAGACGATGATGAGTGATTCTAGTATGACCAATGCGCAATCGAATTAAAAGGGTATCCTGCTTTTTTTTATTTTTTACTCAAGCCCAAGACTGTAAAAGTGGTTTTACAGAGTGTAGTTTGTTCTTTATCTCAAAATCCCACTGTATTTGCCATTTTTAGTAAAAAATCTTTTGATGTATTTTTTAACCCTTTCTAAGGTCGCGGGAAGAATGCTTCACACCAAATTTATCAATCTTTGTATGAAATTATGCAGGTTGGCATAAGTTCTTTCAAATTGTTTTAGAAAAACAGAAATTTAGGTGCTTTAGTTCTTTATCTCGCACAAAATGATGTGTCTTGGTTTGTCACTTAATTATTAATTAATCAAATTAATCAATCAATCAAATTAAGTTTATCTAATAAGCTAAATGAATCCTTTTTCTTATTATAATTTAAAGCCTAAACATATTTTAACATAATATGACTAGAAAAAAAGGGCCCTTTAAAGGGTGAAATGGCTGAAGTTATATTTATTTGAGCAGTCACCAATTTGGCGGACTAGTCATCTCGCGTCAACCTGGATAAGCACTTAACTTTTAAAAAAGACATCAACGAAATTAAAAAACACAAAGGAGTCAAAGTCAAACTTTATACCATCCTAAATTTCAAGTCCAAATATTCTCAGATGAAAAACGCTTTAATCTACAGACTATGCTCCGATCGTTAATCTCATACGCTTCACCTATCTAGGCAACTGCTTCAAATACCTATATCACAGCACTAGAAATATCACAAAATGTGACGTTCGACAACATTTGGTGGTTTGTAAGAAACAATGGCATCCATAAAGACACCGGCCATACAAATATTGCAAATATAAAACCAAAAAATTTTCAACACTATTCTTCGTGAAAATAGATAGAAGTGACAGCTTCTCCAACAAAAGAATTCAAAATATGCCAATATTTCCAAAGAACGCCAAGACACCTCGCCAAATCTTTCATGCCTAAGTTTTATAACAGGTTTACCACACCGATTTTGACGAAAAACTGCTAATGGAATATAAGTTATTACTAATATAAGAGGTTAAGAATATAAGAGGTTAATACATTGAGTTCATAAAGTCAGTGGCATAGCCCAGGAATCGGCAAATCATGTGCTTAGAAATCTGGCAAATTAGGATAGTCTTGGGAGGTGCAGAAAAGTAATATCGGCAAGCCGGCCTGGTTTCCAGGAATTTTCTCCGCAAAAGTTTTCTTTCTCCCCTACGCTTTCTTTCATGTTTTATAAATTTAAAGCCAATTTAAAAAATAAGATGTAAATTTGAAATAAAAAACTCTCAGAATGAAATTTTTCTTTGGTGTATTTAGTTTTCTAATTTTTAAAAATCTGGTTAAATTTTTTGATTGTCTATTTTTAATGTAATCCGTTTGTACAAAAATTTGACTATTTCTATTAATGATACAAAGTAACATAGAATCGAATCTTGCCCAAACCTATTCTCTAAAATAAAGGCTGTATACATTAATTTCTCTTGTGTTTGATTGAAAGTTTATTTTTAAAATAAAAAGGATTTTCAATTATTTTTGACAATATTTGGTCTTTTTTAATGTTTTTCAGGCCTGATACGCTACTGATACTTGAGCAACACTTTGGCCGGAACCCAATTGGAAGCAGTCAATCCTATGAATTAATTAATCCCATGCATTAATAAGAATTCCTTCTACACCAGTGTCTAAAAGTTTAGTTGCTAGTATATTTTCACAATAATTCAAAATATCTTAGTAATTTTTTTAAAAAAATACTTATGTCATATAAATTGGAGTTGAAATGAAACCTAAGTATTTACTGTAACATAAAGGGTACTTAAAGCATATAAAAAATATATACATTTTAAGGCAGCCGAAAGGATTTCCCACCCCACTTGTGAATTAAAAAATGTTTTTTTCTTTAGTTTTTATATTAAACGTTTAGGGACATCAATAGTCAAATATTAAAAAAGAAAATTTTATACCGGAAAAATTTTTATACCATAAAAATTTTAAAAAATCATAAAACCCGTAAAATTAAGCAAAATAAAAAAAACGGTTTGAAGATTTAGCATCGATAAGCCACGAATTTTTTTTAGATAAGAAAAAATAATTCAAAAAAAGAGCCGATAGCTGGCATTTCGCACATAAGTGATAGAAAAGACAAGCAAAAAACAAAAATAATATCACCAAATCATTTATTATAGCAATATGTGTCCCATAAGTCCACCACCACAGGCGATAACGCATTGTAGACGTGTCGTAAATCCAGCAACGGCAGAATGCATCAAGTCCTGCTGCATACAAGACATTTACACATTACATTTTTTAATTGCAACAGATTGGATGGACGAGTTGATACACCCGGGATTTTAAATTTCCCCATAGCCAAAGTTCTGCTGGTGTCAGATCTGGAGACCGAGGAGGCAGTGGAAACTTGGCTTCCCGTGTATTTCTAATCCTTTCAGCTAATTTTGACGCTAATGTTTATATTTTGGCTGCAACGCGTGCTGCCGTACGTATCTACCTTAGACTTCTTCATCTGAATATTACATGAACCTTCAACAATCCATTTTTCTCAAATTGCTTAACTGGCTTTATGAGGCCTGTTACTGATAAAGTTACTTTCCCATCGTTCACATTTTTCTGAAGTCGGAATTTCCGCAGTGCAACAGTCGCTGGTTCCTGGTTCAGGTAAAACAGCTTCACCAACAAAGCTTTATCTTGTCCACATAGCATCATTGTTCACTTAGATAGCATGAAACGGAGAACTGATTCTGGATCAAGAGCGTAAGAATTTATAATCACCAATCTCATTTGTATATTTCCAACTAAATTGTTCATACAAACGCCACCTATTGGCTGTTCTTTGAATTATTTTTTTTATTTCTTACCTAAAAAAAAAAAAAAAAACTTGTTACTTATCGATACTAAATCTTCAAACCTTTTTTTTTTTTTTCTTACTTTTGCTTGTTTTATGAATTTTTAAAGTTTTTTTGCCCACCCGGATATTTGATAAATTTTGATAAAGTATGAATAATTAATTACATTTAATATAGAGGATATTTAAAAGATATAAAAAGCAATACTTTTCAAGGCGAACATAGGGTTTCCCCAAATCAGTTTTGAATGCAAAAATATATCCTCTATCTATCTATCTATCTATCTATATTATATATATATATATATATATATATATACATTAAACGTTAGCGGATGTCAATAATTAAATAATAAAAAAAAATTCGATAAATTTTTGAGAAGCTATGAATAAATAAATTTTTTAAATAAAGTGCCACTCCCACTATTCGGCAGTTAAAAAATGTTGACGGTTCCTTATTTTAATTGTTTAATAATATAATTATACTTAAATTTAAAACATATTTGCATTAATTATTATTTTTTTATGTTTTATAATAATATTTCAGCATTCTTGTGATTTAAATCTAAATGAATGATTCAGAATTTGAAAACTTTTACCGCATTTAAAATATTCATTGGGTTATTGTTATAAAAATGTGTGCTATGTTTTGAATATTTGCGAAATGTTTAAATACATAAAGCTTTTATTGAATATATTCACACTTATAAACATTTATTTATTAAAAAGGCTGTTATCTCAAAACAAGAAGAGATTTTTCAAATTTCAAAATGCTCCAGACGTTTCAATCTGTTTTGACCTCGCTAAAATTTAACATAAACATAAAAAAAACATTAAAAAAAATTCTTGGATCAGAGTTTTTGGCATACATATTGAGGTTATTTTGAAACTAAGACGTATATATTTCTTTTCATATCAAATATTAGCCATATTTTTTTCTACAAAAGCAAAATAAATTTGAAATTTGCAAACATAGGATTTAATGCCAAATTTTATTTGAAAATGGCTAGAGAAATTAAGTGACTACTTTCGAATGATTTTAAACTGCTTATAATATTTATCATAAAAGCTTTAAATTATATTTTATTTACACACTACCTCAGAAATAAGTAAATATATTGTAATGGAATTTTATATGCTTTTATAGTGATTTCTACTTCAGAAATTCAAAACTGAAAATTTGAAATTTGAAGAAAATATTTTATAAGACGGTGGTTGCCTTAGGAATAGATTACATTTATTGATCCCTCTTTCTTATATGGGAGCTTTGATAAAAGTTGTTTTAATCACTCTATAACCATGGTCCATATAAATAATCAATGCATGATATTAAATTCGTCATAATAATATTTTTCATAGTAGAATTTTCCACGACTGACTGATTACAGCAAAAAAAAAAAAACCAATTAAAAAAAATGAGGTATTTAGATATTTTTGAATAATGTATTAAAACCTGTCCATTGGCTTATTCGCCGGCGTCCTTGTATAGGGGTAGCGCATCTTCCTCGTGATCTGGGCGTCCCGGGTTCGAATCTCGGTTCGGGCATGGTTTTTCTTCATCTGTGTTCTATTTGTGAGGTGTGTGAATGTGCCCCCCCTTTAAAAAGGGATTGTGTAAGCGAATGTGTGAGTGTCATCTTCATATGAGCTAGAAGTCAGACTTCTGCCCTCGGTTGCTCAGGGGTCTTTACCCTCAGAAGCTACTGTACCCCTTTTCCGTGTTAACGCGGATACGACAGAATCATGATCGGCTTATTTTTTGGCCCTCCTCTCTAGTAGACCTTGCTTTGGTTAAAAATGTCTTGAATAGTGGTATTCAAAGTTAGATGCAAGTTTAAAACGAAGGTACCAGAACGGTGAAGATCTTTTCTGCTGCCCAAGTTTAAGACATCTGTTAATAATTAACACTTGGTATTTACTTAAAATTTCCATTGTATAATGATTCTCAGATTGATTTATTACAGAAAAAAATGAGACATTAGGATCAGGTAGATAATGAATTAAGAGAGAGAACCGTCAGTAGACTTATTGCTGATCAATTTCAAACAGATCTCGTTTGATAGTTGTAAATAGGTTTTGATTTGGTGGTTATGACCTGTCTTAAATTTTGATAATCATGTGTATGTGCTGATTTCAAACTACAATTACCATTAAAATAAAAGCCTTCCCGAACTTGGAAGAACCGAGTAAATGAATTAAATGATCAGTGGTATATGCAGCTAACAGCTGAAGAACTTTTTTGAATCATTACTTCTGAGACTAGGATAGTAATTTCTAGCCAATTACCCTCAAATATCTAACATATAACGACCAATACGACCGGAAAACTTTAGTATCCTTTTCTTTAATACTTCGCAAAAGAGAGTCTCTACGGATTCAAGAACACCATCCTTGGGCATAGCAGCAAAAACAATATGGTATTTTGAGGAAAGTTTTTCTAAGACAACAGCAATTTTGGCTAAATATCCTAACATTGCTCCTGGACAAAGAGTAAAATTATGATATTAATTTTTCGCGCATTGTCTCAAAGATTATCATAAAAGGATTGTCAACACTTATGAAAATGCCTTATATTCTTTAGGCTCATGTGAATTATATATGATATTACCATTTAATAAAACCAATTTTACCTTATGAAATTGGGCTATTTTTCGCCACGAAGTAAAAATATATTTCCAAAAGAAAATTGCATTTTAATATCCATGAAAGTCAAATTAATCAAGAGATGCGCCTTCTTCTATCGAGGAATTCATTTTTTACATACATTTCATGCATCTATTTAATTGGAAAATACTGGTTTTTGTTGTTATTTGACGTTAAAATGTATTCTTTATTTTTTATTTTAGTGTAATTATTCAAAAAAAAAATATTCTAATCTAAAATAAAATAATATATAAAATTTATAACTGTGAATTATTATTTTACAACAGAGGAATTTTTTTAGGTATCAGAAAAACATCGCTCCATTTCATTTTGTCATTGTACCGATCTTTAATAAAAAATAACTTATTATGTGAATGAATATTACTTTTTTATTTATTGACGAATTTCATATTAAATGCAAATCAAGTTTTCAATTATTAATAAAAAATGCCATGCATAGTTTTAATTATTTTATTTTGGATCATCGTTAATGTTCTAAAAGGATTTTTCATGCTTCTAATTAATCCAAAATTCACAAGTGTTTTTATTTGCTTATTTTCTCTCTTTAGCTTCAATACATTATTGATATTGTTTTTTTAACTTCATTTTCTATGGGTGTTTTTTTTTTTTTACAAATATTATTTCATATCTTAATTTTAGTGGTTTTTCTTTTTCTTACTTTTTAAAAATTGCTCATTTGTTTCAGTTTTCTCTTTTAAATGCGTTTCGTGCTTTTTATTATGTTTTTCGCGTCTATTATTTTACTGAATTTTCTTTATCTATTCCTTATTTCTTTGCAATCTATTCATTTGATTTGTCTACTTTAGTTTGTAATTTGATTAAAATAATAATAAGTTAGAAAAAAATGCAATTCGTTTTTCTAACTCCATTTTCTTTATTTGAAAGGCGTCAGGATTTAAAAGTTGAAACATAATTGCCATAAAGTAATATCTTTGACTCTGAAATATTCTTAATCTTACATTTTTCTATTTGGAATTTATGGAACACTTTACTTTGCTTATGATATTGTTTCGTAGCTTTATAAAGTATGTTATTTCCATATTGAGTTTTATGCATAGTTATTCAATAATTATTTGGTTTATTTTATATTGTAAATATTGACTATAAGTACTTATCATTTCATTAAGGCTAATAATAACCAATTAATGAAATTGAGGCAAATCTTCAATACATAATTATCAATTTGTTGTTGTCTTGAAGTGAAGGGAGTTTGTGAAATGGAATTCATTTCACAAACTGATACGATTCATTGTTTCTATAGACAATGTATTTTCTTAGATTCAATCTTGTTACATATTTCTATTTCTTTTCTTCTGAGTACTTTAAAACAAATACGATTACACATTCTTTATGACTATAAACAATGCCTTTACCTTTACTTCGCCCGTTATTTTAAGAATAACAATAATGTAATTGTAAGGGAACAAGTCTCGTAGTGAATGACACCAGCTTTTTTCATTTTTCAGTTGATCGGGAGTTATAATATATAAAAAAATGTTGTTTAAAAACAAATAATATAAACATTTAACAGATTAAACGATTACACACTTCCATCACTATCAAAATTAAATTAAAAAATTTAGTAAAAAATGAATGGCATAGAAGTTTTGATATTGAAGAAAAAGAATATTAGCATGTAAAATGTTTAACCCTTAACTGGGGAGTGCGGTTTCACAGACCGCTAAGGAGGGATTTTCGATCATCCCTATTCTATTTTTAACTCACTCGAATGGATTGACTCTGTAGTTTCTTGTTTTGTGACCTTCACTACATGTATACTTTTTCAATTGGTTCCAGTGGATGCTTTAAAAAAATATTTCAGCTATTTCTTTGCTCCACGTCAGTGGGACATCATCTCCCTTTTAGTGTTCCGGTATTACACTTCGTTTAGGGCTCTTAAACTTGGTCCTCGAGATATCATCCAACCTACTGATCCTCGTCATGAAGCAGACCAGAGACTTTTAAATGAAGCAGGTAGTTGTTTTAGTGATGAGGATAATTGTACAGAAGATTTATTCGATGAAAGTTCGCATTTATTCGATGACTCTGATATATATGTTCAAATAAAATTAATTTGTCTAGTCATAATAAAATTTGAAAAATTTGTAGAATATATTAATATACCATCTACAAAATTTATAAGCTTAATTTTATACTAGTCCTTATCCTGTACGTTTAAAGTGTCCTCGAAAACCATGCTATGAATGTTCCCAAGTTTCTGGTTAGAAATAACGACACTTTCAACAACGAAGCACAATCAAACGATTAAATATTTTGATTTCATTGAAACAATGGAAATTGTGGTAAGAACACTTAAAAATTAACAATATTCAGAAAACATTTATATGATTGCCAAATTGGTATTAATTAAGGTACATTTCTTCTGAATTTAAAATACAGAAAAATTAGATTGCATGCATGTACTATTTTTTTGGAAGTTACAACGTGAGAATGGCAAACTCATTTCATCTATATTTATAATAAAGCTCAATGTGTGTGTGTGTGTGTGTGTATGTTGGCGCTCTACAGGCCAGACCATTCAACCTACAGCTACCAAATTTGGCACGTGTATACCTTGGAGGCCGGGAATGTGCAACTAGAGGTTATTTTTTCGAATTTTTAACTAGAATTTTATTTATTTAAAAATTAAGCGAAATTTTGAAGTGTTTCTGCTATAACTGCCGAAAATATTACCGCACAAAAAAGATTTTTACATCAAGTTAAAGATCAAAAATTTATCTTTTAAATGATACCAATGTTTTAGTCTTAAAATTAAATTTCTATTTTTAATGAATTTTTAAATAAATATTTTAACTATGTTTTTCAATAATTTTTTTCGTCAAAAATAAAAATTAAGATTAAGCACGTTTCGCATTCATGGGAAAAAAATAGCTTTTTTCAAAGTGTTGCCATCACATTGATTAAAGCTCTAACTGAAAATAAATTAAATCTTTTTGGAAATGAAATCTGCAAAAATATAATTTTCGGCACGTGTCTGTAGGAAATGAAACAAATATGAAATATTATTTTTTCTAAAAAATAAATTCAAGAAAAATTATTTTATGATTTTTTTACACTCTCCATACAAGGTGTTTATTCAGTCCCGGATCCATTTTGATATTTAATGACTCATAAAATAATGAAGATGTAAACAAACTTATGGCATTTATTGATGGAATAACTCATATATTTTCCTTTTCAGGTTTGAATATTTTTACTTTTGTAAATATCGTCTGCGCGTGTTTTTAATTTCAGATAATTTCATTTTCCAGTCTAAATATCTGTACTTTTCTAAATATCGTCTTCTTATTAATTGCATTTTTCTCTCGTTTGTTTTTGGCAACTATTGAAATGTTATGTTTACTTTTGATGTGTTTGTTCTATGTAGTAATTTTGTATGTGATGTTTTATTCGGGCGGATATTAAGGAGAATGCATACACCACAAGAGAAAGCACAGATTTTATGGTGGTCATACAATTAATTTCCAATCAACTAAATCACTGACTTTTAAGAGTTAATTTCTAATCACTTAAACTGACTGATTTATGAAGATTTGAATATCCCTATTCAATAAAAAAAGGATAATTTTAGATTTTCCATCGATCGCTTCAAAGTAAATACGCCAATCAACGCGCAGATTTCTCCAAATTAATTGGCCTAAGATTATGAAAATAGTGAGTTTTTCTAAATTTTTAACATTTAAAACTTCATAAATAAGTCTTAGTTGATCGTGGAAAATATAAACATTCATTCATTTATTTAAAATTTGGTGTGTCCAGAATATTTATCAGAATATGATACCTTACTGCATTAAATTTAGACTTCATAATTTTTGAAATATTTTTATAAGCAGGAACAAAATATTATTATTGATTTCATTTCAATCCTTTTGAAAACAAAACTAAAAACTGAATTTTATACTGAATCTCAGAAATTTTTGTTGAATTATTGTTTAAGATATTACATAAACTATGAAAAATATTTTGTAGTTAACATAAGACTTAAATACCGAGCGATTCTGTTTGCAATACTCATATTCAATAATAATAATAATTAATAAATAACAATAAAGATGATTAATAAAATAAAGCGCTTGGTTTTATTAAAAAATATCTTAATATTAATTGCAATTTCAGTCATTTACATTTTAAATTAAAGTTGAAGTTTTACCGGAAATGGCATAAAATTAGCAAAATATATATACTAAATTGAACGAAACGATCTAAACAGTATAAGTTTGATATGACTATCAAAATTTGAAGATTAAAAATGTTTTGTTTTAGAATCCTTTAAGAGACCAGTTACTTAAAATATTTAATTGAAAATTGTAGCGAGCGGTAATACTGGCGAACCGGCTGGTCGCCAAAGGCGGCTAGTTTTTATAAATTAAGCTTTTAAAAAATTCAAATGTGCAGCATTTAGTGACTATAGTTCCAACAATTTTCAACGAAGAGGCAGAATCTTGCACACTCTTATAGACAGAGAGAAGTGATTTTTTTTATAATTATTATTCAAGATAATAAAGCAGATTTTCTTTAATTTTCATATTTAGTTGTAATTTTTTTTATTAATATAGGCTTTAAAATTTTTAAAGAATTTTCTAATTACAAATTATTAAACTACAGATATACCTGAAAAAGAATAGTAAACCTAATTATCTTCATGCTTAAACAAAACTGCAAAAAGGTTTAATAATTGGATCAACTCCAACTAACTGCATTACAGATAAGGAGAGAAACAGCAAAGAGCAAACAATGAATTCAGAAATCCTGAAACATGTCGGATACAACCGATAGAAGAGCTAGTCTCAGACGCTCAGACAAAAGAATAAATTTTCTTTAACGACTATAGACATCCAGCTGAGACTTAAAGGTGCCAGTAGTTGTTTCAATAAGGTCATAGAATCGTAATCTCAATGTGCAGAGTTTAGATTAAATAATATGAAGTTATTAATAAAATTTCATGTCTTTTAAATTAAAGTTTTATAATACATCAAATAGTTTTTTATGGTCAGTAATCAAGATAAGGTATTGCAATAGATTGTAGAATTCCTAAATTAATTCTTTAAAAAAATAGGATTTTAAAATATATAAATTTTTCAGATTTTGAAAATTTTAAATTATTTGAAAACGGCTTTTACAGATTTTCAATTTAATAATTATATTGTTTATGATTTAATTGATTAATTATCTATGAAAAGGAGAAGATATTTTAACATTACACTATGAAGTAAGTTTTAAAAAAAATCTTTTAATTACACATTGTTATTAGAGTATTAAAAACTAGATTTTACTTTATAAGTCATTGTTATAAACATTATACAATCTTGAAATACAGATTTTCCATAATTTACTATCAAATGTCACTACTAGGCTTTAATATAAATTTTCAGTAAATCATTTATTTAATGGAAATTTAATGCTATAATTTCTAATATAGTTTAACGCATCGGAAATACATAAGCTTGCAAAATATCGAAACTCATCTAGTAGTGAGTGAATAATCGATTACAAAATTCAACCTTTGCAAACAAGAAACATATTTAGTTAAATATGAATATTTAAAGCCAGATAACAAAACACAAGGAAGCTATTATCAATTATGCTTAATTCCGTTTAATTACATTAATACTCATTTTGAATCAACTCCAACTCACTGGTCAGATAACGAGAAGGACAAATGAACTGGATCCCATTATTCAAACTCCTATGCCACATCATCGGTTTAATGTCAATTGAAATAGAAAAAATCAGGAAATAATATATATAAATTATTTAGAAACTTACATTACTTTTCAAAATTTAACAATATCATAGACATATTAGTATTTAATAAGAATTGTACAGAGAAAAAATTTCCAAAATCCTTTTCAGAATAACAGAAGAATTAAGCGCTACATTCATGAAGATGGAATCTATAATATGAATTGTACTATGAAATTTATTACAGCGCCATCTGGTAATGTATTTGGGAAGTATATCTTCTGTCAGTAAAACTGAAGAGTTAGGCAGAACATTCAATTACGTTTCTCAATATCTTTTAAAGATCTATCAAAATTTCTTAATATATATAAAATCGATGACAGTGAATTTTAATTCAAAGAAATTATCTGAAGTAAATTTTTTAAAGAATGATTCCACGTCCTTTTAAAGCTACGAGTTACTTCCATATACTACAAAATAATAGAAATTATAGCTTAATCCAAAGAATTCCATATTTCATTTCATTTAACTTTTTCTTCAGTTCCCTAAGAATAATAAATTTGCCTCTACACAATCCGAATCCAAACAAACTCGTAATGATATTAATAGCCTCAGGAGAGTTTCTATAACTTATAATTCCGTAATATTTAGTCCATCTTGCAGTTTTTCTTTATTAAGATAGATAAAGTCTTTTGTAACAAATTTCCTAGTATTTCCTGCTATTCTTCACTATATTGTGACTATTATATTTCGAATTTAGTTTTATTTTACTTGGTTTTAGTAAAAGTTTGTGTTAATAACTATTTTAGCTATTAAAGGGCTGAAGCCAGCAAATGAGGCGCTGTATTTCTATGTATTGTTTGCTTATATAAGCAGATTACATTTTTTTTTGTTGTTCATTTATTTTGAGTTTGATTTGATATTTGGAGAGGAATTTCGCATTTTCTTAAGATAATTAGTGAAAAATAAACACTAAAAATTTTGCGAGAATCTTTATAACAATTTCTTTTATCGGCTTCGAGTTATTTTTGGTTTAATATCCTTTTTACTGGAAATTAATGTAGAATAAGAGATTTATTGAATATCATAATAGAAACTTAATTTGGAATTAGAGATTTATTAATTATCATTATAGAAACTTAATTAAGAATTAGAGATTTATAAAACATCATTATAGAAACTTACTTAAAAATTAGAGATTTATAAAATATCATTATAGAAACTTACTTAAGAATTAGAGATTTATAAAATATAATTATAGAAACTTAGTAAAGAATTGGAGATTTCTATGATATCATTATTGCAAATTAGTAAAAAAATTAAACATCTATCAGAGAAAAACTTTAAAACTAATTTTTTTATGAGTTCCGCTTTAGTTTTCGTTTGAGTACTATAGAAACTTAATGGATAACTAGAGATTTATTATATATTATAATTGCAAATTTAATGTAAATTTAGAGATATGCCTGAGTGATATCTTACCGCAATTTTATTTATTTGCTCTCTATCCTATGATCAAAAGTTTTATTTCAAGTTAAGGAATAATTAGAAATTTGATAAATATCATTATTACAAATCAATAAAAAATCAGGGATCTATTAAAGGAGAACATTAATAATAAATTCTTTCAAGAGCGTAATTTTCTCGGAAATTAACTTTCCTTTAACATTTAAGGGTTTCGTAGAAAGTGAAATTTTTTCCCTATTTTTGCACGAATAATTATCTAATTTGAGGAAATAATTTATTTCTGTAAAAACGCTAATTTAAAAATAACTTAATTGTAGGAAATAATTTATTAATAATAAAAAATTAAATTTAAACTATAGGAAATAATTTATTAATAATGAAAAATAGAGATCTATTAAAAGAGAACATTAATAATAAATTCTTTCAAGAGCGTATTTTTCCCTGGCAATTAACCTTCCTTTAATATTTGATGGTTTCGCAGAAAGAGGAATCTTTTTTTTTCTGTTTTTGCATGAACAATTATTTAATTGTAGGAAATAATTTATTTCTGTAAAAACGTTTATTTAAAAATATTTTAATAGGAATAATTCATTTTAAAAATGTTTATAATCCTTTTATTTAATAAATAAATGAAAAAAATCTTCTATTTAGCTGAATTAATCCAAAAAATTTAATGAAAATTCATTCATTTCTAATAATTTAACATAGCGAAACATTTATACATTGTTTATATATTTTAAGTCAATATGTTCATTTAATTAACCGTTTAACTGTTTTGCAAGCGTGTCTTACGTGAATCGGTTTATCGAATTTTGATAGTTGTAAGCAAAAAATAAACCATCCATAACGATTATAATCCAATATTAAAATTACTTCGAATACATAGAATAGACACGTATTCAATGGATTGCCATTTGAATCAAAATAAGAAAATATTCACAAAATAGTAATATTATTAGATAGTAAAGAAAATAAAACAGTTAAGTAGTTAACTCTTCAGCCAAAAATTTTTGATCTATGGAGAAATCTTTAATGCTTCGTATAATTTTGTATAGGCGCACATTAAAAATGAAATACTGTGTTTTTTACAAAATAAAAATATTTCTAGCACCATATAATTAACTCTTGAACAATGAAAACTTAAAAGGTAATTCTAAAAAAGATTTTTTTATTCTTTTATAACATTTTTAATTTTTCTGTTCTTAGACTAAAAGATCTATCCGGTAGCGAGTCTACCCTCGACCCTATAATCACAAGCATTCTCCGTCATCATTAGTCGTGATTTTATTCTATGAAATTATTAAAATGCAACTTTTGATGACCTTTCACTTTCAAATCCCCACGTTCCGTTTAGAAAAGTTGAAACATTCATATCTATAATAAATTGCAACTTTGAATCACAGCGTTTTCAAAGTTCCGAGGAGTCGTAGCTCCAATGTATCTCACAGTACTTGCTTCAACATTTCATATTGTTGTAGAATAATCTCAATAAATTTAAAATGCTTTCGTCCTATTATAATGTTGAAGAAAGGCTTTTTATATTAAAATAAAACTATTGAGTTTTATTGCACTAAATATAGATAGAGAGCTTTAATACTTTGCATTACAATATATGCTCTCATTAAAACTGAACCACAGTTTTTATATGAAGTTTGGTGGGGTATTTCATGACTACAAGTGTAGTTTGGGGTCAGGTTTATGTTTCAATCGGTTGAGTAAAAACGCTTTTAAAATACAAATTCTATTTTTGGATACTCTTAACTGTATGCCTGGAATAAATCGATCTATTGCCGTCAATAAATCGCCGATGATAACACGATAGATTTAATAAAAATTCAGAATTCAGGCCAAAGATTAATAATTCATTCCAATTGAATACCAATGCAATGCAACGCCTTCTCTAGGAGGACACGTTCATCAAGAGCATGAGAGAAAGTTTGGGGGAGACCACGTCCTCCGAATTTGTTTCTTTCAAAATAGAAGCACTTTTAACGTACATATCTAAAAATTATTGCAAAAGATTTCTTTATTCTGTTATTTGTTTGAATTTTCTAAACAAATTTATATTTTCCTACAACAGTCTTAGTTTCTAAAAAATTCCGAATTGTTTATTGCACCATATCAAAATATATTGTGCTTTATTTCCAGTTGTTCTAGAGATGTCAATTTAACTTTCTCGAGAGAGTCATTAAAATTCCACTAATAACTGTCGGTTTCATAGAAAATACAAATTATTTCAATTTATTCATTCATTTTATTCAGTTTATTTACATTTAATATTTGGAAATCAATTATTTTTTTAACCTTTAAATTAAAATATAAAATAAATATTTATCCTTCTAAAGGTGTGGTTACATATATGAGAAAATGATGTTTAATCTATATGGAAAAATGACTATGGTTGGTTACACAGAAAAACACTTTTCGTTGTTTATTTTTGTTATAAAATATAAAAAGTTTAAGAAAATGCCATTTATTTATAATAAATTAACTCATTAAGACCTTTCTGCAAAAATATACATTCTGCTTCAGTCTATGCAAAAAAAAAAACTACAATAAAATGTGTCTGTTTTAAGACGAAAAGCATGGATTCTTTGTATTATATTGTATTATTTTCATTAAAAATAAAATAAGCTTTTTTTTATCAAAAGAAAAATATTTTTAGTGTTATCTAATTAAATCTTGAAGAGCAAGGATCTTAAAACTAATTAAAAAAAGATTTTAAAAATAAATTCTTTTATATTATAACATTCAAAAAAAGTTTATTTTCCTATAAAAAGTTTCAGCTTCTCTTTCGTGAACTGGTTTGAATTTTTATTCTACTAGAGTAAAATAAGTGGCTGTTTTTTCAACTTACCCTAATGAAGTCTGGGAATATTTTCTTGATAGCCATTAAAATTTTATTAATCAATGAGGGTTTCATAGAAAGTATAAATTATTCCTACTTTTACAAATTTAATTACTTAATTTTGGAAAATCGCTGATTTCTTGAAAAACGTTTATTTGAACTTATTGAACAGAATTTTTTCCGGGAGAAAAGGGTTTATTTGCTTCGTAATTGAGTTATACAATTTTATTGCTTTTGGTTTACTTGCTTTGGTCTAAGCAGTGTAACAAATTTATTTATTTGTAATAAATTAGCGCATTAAAACCTCATTAAAGTTTATTTAGATTGCAAACAAATATTGGAATTTACATATTTTGTGTTTTGAGATATTAAAGAATTAATTTTTTAAGAAAATATAATATGCATTTTTATTCGTATTTATTTTAGTTCACAATATTCTTCCCAAATAAATTTAATTCATAAACTATTTGTTTGTTTTAAAAAAAATATTTCAAAGATATTATTTTGCTGACGTTGTATATTTTTTAGAAATATTGATATATAATTTCGTTTTAAAATAAAGTCATTGGTGTCTAGATTATTTATCATAATTCATTCTTCTATATCGATTTTCCATAAGGATATTTATTTTGCTACAGATTAAATTCCTAATGTTTTTGTCATTATCATGCAAATTTTGTCGTATGCAATTTATTGTTAGCTCAACATTTAATATCCAGATGTCTTTATTTTTTTAAATATAAACTAAAGAATCGTTACAGTGTTTTATTCATAATATATTTTTGAACCGTGGAATTGGTCAAATAATATTTTAAATATTTTCCAGCTGCAAATTAATAATATATTTCCTGCTAAACAAGGGAAGAGTATCATTCAAACAAATATTCAGAAAAGGTTTCATACGATTCAAGTACGAATACAGCATGTGTATCTCTCTTGATTACAGATTTTAAAACTTATTGCCAATAGAAAGGACGTCTCTTAGGAATAATAACAATCGTGCCACATGAGATCTTTAATTCCAATGAAGAATTTGCTTAAGGGGAAATAATTTTCAAGTTCTAAAAAATTGCATTAAAGAAGGCACTAGGAATATGGTAAGATGAGGTTCGTAATCTAAAATTATATCTTTGTATGAATACTGATAAAAACATATATTTGCACCGAATTGTTTGTTTAAGTAGAATTGTGAAATATTGAACCCCTTTATTTTGAAGAATCTTCTTGATTTTAAAGTTTTCCATAGACAGAAACACATTTTTGCTATTATGTATAAGCACGGACACATTTATTAAAAACGCAGAGTCAGAAAGGTGAAATTAAATTTGTAATCTTAAGTCAAAACTATAGATTTCTGACAAAATGTTTATGAATCCCTCAGAAGGGAAATCTGTTTGTCCATATATGCATTAACAAGTTAACTAAAAATCGTAAAGATCATATGGATTTATCATCAGGAATTTCGATGTGCATTATATTTGGACCATATTTGTCAAAGGAGGAACCACATGCTTTCCGTATATTAAAATGAATGTGAAACGAGATAATTAAAAAAAGAATCGATTTAGATGTTTAAAAGTATTAACATGGAATCATGAGGTCAAAATTATAGATTTATGTCAAATCTTGGAAGCAGTTGGTAAAATGAAAATAAAATAAAACATTCCTTGTTCCCGCCTTTATATTACGAGATATTCCATATTTCATCAATACCCCGGGAAAGAGGGGGGTGCACTCAATCTTCCGGATTCTGGAACCTAAAGGTTTGACACTTTCCACCTTGTGTCAACACACTCCTATTATACATTCAGAGGATACAGAAGAGAAAAAGAACAGAAAAGAATCGACTAGTTTGCTATTAGTACATCTAAAACACCACTGCTGTTGGTTTAGATATAAATATAAATGCATATTTGCATACATTCCAAAGGAAATATGTAAATCGGAAGGCAAATATGCAAATCATCAAAAACTTGACGGAAATATTCAAATTTGCCGATACAATTATATTGTCACGTAGATACTTTAGTATAGAACTTAATGACACACACAAGAGGTAGAGCTAAACCAATTTATTAACTGAACTCAGAATACAGTAACTGACAAATCTTCTGCTTTTATATAAGCAGAGAAAGTTCCAGAATACTCTTCTGGAGACAGTAAGAAAAGTCCAGAACACTTGTCTGGTAAACTAAAGAAATGTCCAGTATCTTCTGGAACATGAAATAAAGGAAAACATAAAATCAAGGAATAAAGTATTTACATATACCATTAATCTCAGTGACTCTATCGGAATTCGAACCATTGATCACAAGACCCGTGCCATGACCATTCGGCCATGGAGATTCGACAGTCTTTCTTCAATGCGGCAATATATCAAACTCAACGAATTTGCCTCTGCATTTTTCAATTACCCTGTTCTCAGACAGATAGGGCAAATGACGGAGATATATATTGAAAAACTATGTTTTATCGGATTCAGGGATATAGAGATGTACAGATACATCAAAATTTAGAGCTTTTAGTGATGGCCATATAATTTCTTTACGTACTTAATATACAAAAGGACTAAATAAAAATATAATTTAAAGAGAAACAAAGTTTTAATAAATATGATTGTCTACCTGTTTGGAATTTGTCTACTTATCTGTTGTTACTACATAGATAATTTGTTTGACCGAATTTTTAAATTTAATTTTTGACTCACGTCAGGTAAGCTGTCTCGTTAAATATTATAAGAGTACATAATTAAATAGCTTCATTATCAATACCATTGTAATTAAGTTCATTCTCCCTTCTAAATATTTTATTTAAAATAATTTATTCTGAATTACTAATCTAGATCTATTAACCAAATTTTATTATAAACGAAACTTTCAGAGCAATAATATTTTTAAAGTTTTAGCTATATTTTTAAAAAAAAACTTTAGAATTTCTCACCATATTCATCACTAAGCAATTTACAGAAATTTTATATTTAGCGTTAATTAATTATCGTGAATATTGTTACGCAAGATTTTGCCAGGGGGGTATACAGTGAGAAAGCCAACAACCTAAAAAATAAAGTTTTATTCCAAAAAAAAAAAAAAAACTCGGAAGCATAGGTAACAAAACCAAGACAAACTACACATAAACAGCATCTCCAAAATCAATAATGCATAAATATCAAATCCTTACTAAAGAGCCCCCAGTAGCACGGAATGGGTTGGAGATCAGCATTCTAAAGAGAGACATCACTCAATTTATCGCTCTCAATTCACATACTTAAGTTCCACCATTTTGGTTTTTATAAGTCCCTTGATAGGACGAAGGAACTTCTTACCAGACGTATGCGTAACTTCACTTCTATCGAGATATTGCAAACATTTGAATCTTTTCGAAAACCTTTGTTAATGTCGTCAACGTCATCAATTTTTTCGGCAAATAATTACTAAAGCCAGGGGAACTTTGACCTGGCATGCAATCATCAATAGTCATTTAAATATTTTGAAAACCTTTTTTTTTTTTTTTTACTATGGGAAATGTGGTAACAGCAGATAACAATCTAGTAGGGAATTAATATTACAAATTCGTAGTAATAAGTAATTCGTAATTTAATTAACTACTGTATAACCTTTAATTTTTATTAAATATGTTTGAAAATAATAGAATAAAAATAGAATTTATTCAGAATAGTAAAAATATTTTTTTTTTGAAAAGAAGTAAAATGTGATTTCTATATTTTAGAAATAAAAGAAATATTTTCTATATATCATTCATTGATTTCAAATTTTTAATAACCATCTTTTTCGGTATAACCTTATCATTCGCTGATGTTACAAGCACGATGTCTCACATAAGAAAAAAAATGTAAAATTTAATCAATAGAAAAACAAAGAATAAAATTAGATTTTGAAAAATATTTCATTCAGACTTTATGGTAGTTTCTGTTCAAATATGTTTCGCTAAATACTCCAACACTGGAATTACAAAAAATCAATATTCCGTTATCGGATCCACGAAATCTAACAAAGATTGGGGAGTTGAATCCCAATCCATCATACGTCATTTAATGTTCTTTATTGGATACGTTAATTGAAGTGTCATTTTGGCTGATTTAATGCTGTTTGATAAATTAGTTTGGCGAAAGGCGAAATGTGATCAGAGAAAGCAGATCGTATAGAAATTCAGAAAAGAAGAAAAAAATTGATTTAATAATTATCCAACTACTGATTTTACTTTTTCAACACAAATGCACCTTTATTTAAAGTATAAAGACCTTCAGAATAGATTAGGCTCATTATTTCAGAAAATCAGTTTGAAAGTTAGTTACAAATAGATAATTGATGCTATTTTCATTAGCCAAATATACTGAAGGGAAAGGGGTCTTTCTTTTATGTTTTGGAATGATTAAAATTTGCTCAATACTATGGCATTACGCATAAATCTGGAATATGAATATTTTACATGGGGAAGAGATTAAAAGTAAAGTTTGACAATTTTGTTTACCATGCATTTAATCCTCTTTTGTCCATGAATAAACTTTTTGTAAAATCTACGTAATGAAAACAGGACAAGTTAACAATGTATGCTAAAAAATGTATATGTTTTTAAAGAATGTTATGTTAAAATGGCTTTAATGCCATTTTAAGGTTCTTTTATGTAAATTGAAATGTTTTATGCTTTTACAAATGGAATTTTTCAATCGATTTTCCACTCAACTAGTGTATTGGAATTAAGAAATTTTGAACAATCGGAATTCGTGTTCTCGATGACAATAAATCATTCTAATGCACATGGAACGTAACTATCAGCAAAGTGATCAGTATTATTAAATTTTGGTTTCATGCATGTGTGGAAGAACTGGTAAAAATTAAAAAAAAGAAGTATTACAAGACAAAATAATATCTAAAATAATGATTTTTAAAGTAAGTAATGAAGACTGAACAAACTTATTTTTATATATAGTATGTGGGAGATAATAATTTCTAATTACCTACTTTCTAAAAATAATTCTCTAATCACTTAAACTGTAGCCTCATTTTAAGGTCTGACTTGCCTGAGATTTTCTTCTTCCATAGTGTTCTAAACGCGTTACCAGCAAATTCCTATGAACTAAAAGTTCAAAATACATTCTCACGCTAAAGAAATTATGGATAACAAATAAAAATGTGATTATTTTATTAAAATCATGAGAAAAATTATTAATTAATCATGATATCATTTTTTTACTAAAATTTAAACTATTGTTATAAAATTTATTGCATAAAAACAACTGTTAGCAAAAAAAAAAAAAAAAATTGTAAAGATAAAAAATTGTAATTTTAAGCAAGGTAATGATGAAAAAAAAGTAAAGAAAAAAAAGAGAATCTAAGCAATCATGGCAGTGTTCAGAAGAGACAAAATGACAGAAAAAATTTCAATTAAGGAAATTAATTTCCTGATTTTTTTTATTTTGATATACATTTTATGATTTCATATATGCATCAATTTCATGACCATAATTTTCCCAATTCCTGACTATTCGGAACTGCTGATATACTTAGAAAGCAGTCTATTTATTTCCCCTTTGATAATGCTCCGTGTTGCCATCGCTTAAGGCAATTCTTTCAAATTATTCCTATAACTGGCTGTCTCCTTGTGTTTATAGGCACATAATAATTTAAGGGCACATTTCACAGAAAGTTAATAATTCCGCTAGAGTAAATGTTACATAATTACCGGCATTCCACACTGTCAAAATGCACGATCAACATTTAACCAACATCTTGCCCTATTAGCAGAAGTAGAAGAATAAGACTCTTACTGCCATCTATATGTTGGAATAAGAACTAAAAGAAATCGATGCTTGAAGCTTGTGATAAGGGTCATTAATGTTGCAATGCCGTCAAATAATATTAAATTATATTAATATTCTGTTAAGATGATAATGTTTATAGATTTGGTTAATATCTGTAAGTTGTTTCATGTAGTATGTATGGTAGAAATATTGTTCAAACTCTCCACAGGTCAGGGCGTTAGATGTTGAGCTATAAAATTTCTCACATGGTCTCGCTATGAAATAAATTTTCAAAATTTTATTAAGATAAGTAATTAAAATATAATGAAAATGTTAATAATTTTCTTATTAATTTCAGAGCACATTAATGTACAGTAAAATTATTTTAAAAAATGTGCAGATCAATCAAAAGAGATACAATTTTTTTTTCAGTTAAAAGATACATAAAAATATTTTAAATGTATATCGTAACATTCCGTTAACTTAGTTATACGATTCATACTCACGTAGGGTGAGATGATATTATTTGAGGTCAATAGCTGTTATATAAAGCAATTAAAAAAAACAATGTAGAGAAACGTCAAGTCTGTATCACTACCCTGATTCGATATTCCTGACTATAAATTCTAATCTCCTTCCTTTTTTTTTTTTTTTGAATATCACGTAATTCATATATCATGCCACGATTGAATCACTATAATATATCCGAAATTTATTTATATTTTGTGTAATTTTATAAGATACAACTAAACCCTAAATAATGATACATTAGATTAGTTGACGAAATTCTAAAATATTAATTGAGTTCTCTTAATATTTTTAAGCATTAATTAGTGTTATAAATAATTAATTTGAAACATAATGGAATATTAATTAAATAACATTTTTTATACTGACTTCGGATAAAGTCTCGTCAATATTTTCATCCAATATTCATCGTTCCTATTATAAATTATTTGTACCAAGTTTTCTCAAATTGTTGATCACTATTCACTGTTGAATCACTGGGATAATTTTGGGCAGGTCAGGTCGATGTTTAACATGCGCATATATCTTCTCAATGTAATGCATGTTTAATGCTTTCGTGAAGATACATGATAGCAACAAGAAAAGAAAAAAAAAAGCCCAACACGCAAAATTGTAACACGTGACAGCTTAGATTGTCCCAACAACTCAAAATCTCCTTTTCTAATTGAAAATTCAGTTAAGTTCGCATACACAATCACTTCAAAGTGGCTCATTTTATTTGTGAAAACATATGTTTAGGAGTTTAATTTTGGTTCACAAATGAAAAGGACTTTGAAACCATTTTTTTGAAAGGAATGACAACTGTGCGACTAATATTATTTATCATATATATCCTAATGTGCTAATGTGCATTCAAGTGTCAGGGTAATCTAAAACATGAAAATTAGTCGAAATCTCAAATTCGAATTTTTTAACATTTACAAAATATTCATTTATACATCCTATACATAAAAATAAAGTGGATTAATATTTTTAAAATTTGACTTTTCCTGATTGATACGCTTGAATCTGTCTTGCTTTTTTGTATTTAAACTGGTAGAAAGGCATTCTAATAGTAAAATAATAAACTTAAATATTTGAACGAATAATTTTTATACAATTAAAAATACTTAGTTACAGAAATGCACTATTTGTCAAAATACTCGTTTACTGAACAAATGATTTCAATTACAGATCTATTTGGACAACACAAACTAGTTCTGAATTATAAATATTTATAATGACTTCCACATTTTAAGAAAAATTATTACCATAAAAATATATTATCGAATCTTTTCTTACCTATTTTAGCATAATTTGATAGGTCAGAACTACAGCGTCTGCTCTTCTAAGTCTAATGAGCTTGAATTATTTTTTAAATTTTCTAACATTTAAAAAGATCTATTTATGAATCATTTCTTATCATTTTTTTCCTATTATCATGTTATAAAGTATAAATGTATAATAAATGATTAAAATATGTAATACTGCATAAATCTTTATGCAATAAGTTATTCGAAATCAGTTGATATACCCGTTTACTTAGAGAAGTATTTTTCTAGTTTGTTGGTACTGAAAACTTAACGATTTTCTCATCTGTCCCGATATTTCATTAATTATAGTCCGATATTTGTTTCAAATACAGATGTTTGTACACAAAATTTTAAGTGTGCGAAAAAGTAAAAATGGCCAACGCGTCTGTAAACAAACGCATTAAATGGTTCATTATCAGTGATACAAAAAATAATTTATTTAAAGTGTAAAATAAACAAAAATTTTCTATCGTCTGCAATTTTATTCTTAATTAACATGAAATGTTTATGATTGTTTCATCAGAGACTTCATAACTCGCTATTTCTCGAAAAAAATATTGTTCTATACAATTTTTAAAAAGTAGCAAAAAGCTAATTTTTATCATTTGTTTGATTAATAATATATCATGTTACGAAAATAATAAAAGAATTATTTAAACAATTGACAAAATTAAATAATGTATTTTTAAAAAATTCCAAAAGCGTATAGTCGCCACAATCTATTCCAATTTGATAAGTATGTCGAAATCTAATTATTAAAGCTAGAGAAAAATACATTGTCTTATAGAAATTTCCAAATCAGCCAACTTCAGAAGTATTCTCACATTTGAAAAACGCTAAATAATGGGAAAATATCAAAATGTCTGAAAAAGTCCGAGAGCTCTCTGCAAATCATTTGGCTGTCGGTGATAGGTCCTTAATGCACATTCTTAGCATACTTCAGCATTTCTCAAGGACACTCCTTCCTTTTTCTGAAGGAGGAAAATGTTTTAGTCGAGCCTTTCCCTTTTGACTAAAACATAAAATGGGAAACTTAGCAATTTTAATTTGGTTGTTAATGATAGTCACGCTCTAGAGAAAGTTGCTGTACTAAAGGCCAAGTGTTAGAGCGGAAAACCATGTTAGAGTAGCTTGCTTCTTTAAATATCTGGGAGTAAAGCGTTGGAAATGTTTTTTCTTTCGACTTTAAAATCTAGAATTATCTCTTTTCCAAGTTTTTAAATTTTGAGACACTGTGTTTTCTTCAGGATTCGAAAATAGTTTAGAATGTAAAAAATGTATAATTATTCTGTATAGATTAGAAAAGTATTCTGTAAGTTTAATGAAGAAAAATAACTTCGAATTTTTAGGAATTGTTGTGAACTTTTCTGTTTAAAATGAAAGTAATTAATGCTTTAAATCCTCATCATATTGATAAATAATAAATTTAAAGGAAGAATGGGAAAAGTTATAATATACTGAAAGGCGCTTTTTATGTTTAATATAATTTAACGCATTGACTACTGCACTGAATATCTTACAATATAATTCATAGGAGGCCTTCCAGTCACCGTTGACCAACAATGGAAGTAAACATGTTAATGCAAAAATATTTGTTAATAACACTTATGAATCATACTCAACCTGTTGTCATCTGAAAAAGTCTAAAGCACTATTGCCACGACAGATTAGGCATAAACTGAAATAAGAATCTTAACGTTTATCAACACCCAAAGTGCATTTCCTCTCATAGTTTTAAAAGTGGAAGTAATTCCTCCCGTACTATAGTTTTACTAAGCAGGGAAGCACAATATTATTCAATTATTTGATAAGATATCCACGTATTCAGTTGTAAGATATTAACGTACTCCCGGGGATTTGAAGTAAATGGAATAGGTATTATGACTAAATTACACGGGTATTCAAATGAAAAGGTACGAAACAACGTAACCGTTATCATATTTGCCTATGCCGCTATGGGAGGAAGTAGCGAGATATCTATAGATACGATTGGAGTCTCCGGCGTAGATCGGAGCATGCGCGGGCGCCCGAGCGGAGGGAGACAGCAGTGGCTCTAATAAAGAGCACCGTCTAATTGACGTGGAAATGCATGTGAAGACAGGATGGAAAAGGACAGAAGAACCATTAACGCCGATGTGCACTGTGACACACTCCGAAGACTACGCAGGTCCGTCAAGAACGAAGGACCGGGGCTACCCACGGAGGGTGTGGTTCTGCTAAATGATAACGCGCGTCCACACATCTCCAGGGTCACACACACGGAACTGACTAAGTGGGAGCAGCTCGACCATCCGCGCTACAGTCCGGAAATGTTGCCCTGCGATTTTCATACGATTGGTTTCCTGAAAAAATATCTGAAAGGGAAGCGCTTCAACTCTGACGGCGAACTCAAGGGCACTGTGAAGGATTGGGTCTCGTCACGGCATATGAACTCTAGGAACAAGGAATTCTTCGCCTCGCCAATCAATGGGATCATTGTGCTCAGACCTTCATTTATACCCACAGTGTCGTTTCGTACCTTTTCATTTAAACACTCCTTGTAGAATGAAAATCTTCAGTTTAATAGAAAAATTCGGATAAAAAATTCTTAAACTTAATTTCTTGAAACAAAAGTAAATGGCTCTAAAATTTCAAATTTTTATCATTCTTAAACAGTTTTTAGAATACGAAAACAATAACAATATGAATACGAAAACAATAACAATTATATTTGCTCATACAGCTAACTGTTTTGTCACTATGGATTATTATAGAAGTATTTTTCTTAAAGGAATCCGCTTAAATATGCATAACTCAAAATTTGCTCAAATCTGTCAATAAATATTCATTATGCGTGAAAATTATTTCATTTCTCTAAATTATATAAAAAATAGTACCTAATTACTACAAATTAGAATAATTTTAAAATTACATTTGAATTCTTAAGAATTCTCTCATCATGGATGATTTCGTAAGAATTATCATATTTTCTCTTTAAGCACCTATTTGAAAAAAATAAAAATAAAGAACTGAATTCTATTATAAACTTCAGAATTCTAAGAGCTTTAATCTTTTCATATCAGGTGATTGAAAACGTAATAAGTAAATTCAATAGAGAGAAATCGAATTATCTTTAAAATTAATGGGGAAACTTCGCGAAATTATCACCATTTATGAATTTGTTGAAAAATTAAATTTTTAGCTCATTCTTGAACATTTTCCATAGAAACGAGGTTAAAAAATGCTGGAAAATAAATAAATAAACTCGATGCTGAGATATGAAACGATGGAGTTTTAATTCCAAGGAACGAAGGTGAATAGTTTATTCCTCAGTACCTGGTTTCAAAAATAATAATTTGATTTTTAAAAATATATTCGAAAAATATCATTCTTGATTATACTAATTATATATACAATTTTATCTAATTCTCACGAATTATATAACCTTGCTTGTTGAAGCATGTACCAAAACAAAACATGCTTAGTCTCAAACATTAAACACAAAACATGCATATCATTTTTATAAAACTGGGAAATATTAACCTTATTACTGATTCCTATTATGAGGCAAGAATTATATCAAAACACATTTATCCCCAGATAAAATGTATGCGCAGAAAAATATACTGTGATGTAATCATGTATTTCATTCAAAAAGATATTATTTTATATTTTAAATTTTATTTCATAGAGCTTAATTTAATTTTAATGTTTCAATTGTAAACGCGTCAGTGCTATCCGTAAGGTATCAAATATCAACACTATGACGAATCTTTATTGAAAATTTCAATATATTGTGAATTTTGCTACATTGAAAGATATTCCTTGAGATTTTCATTTGAAAACTGTTATTTAAGAACTGTTATCTTTAGAACAAATAAAATAACCTACTTGTTCTAAAAAACATTCTATTGGAAGACATTGAAATAATGAAGACACAAATTCAGTCCCACGCCAGTAAAAATGCATAATAAATTTCAGAAAATTCAGCACTGATTAGCTAATTCGTATAAAACCAAGGACCGAAAAACACTAAATTATAACAAATCCTTGATGGACGACTTCTGAAAAGTTCTGAAACTTTCTTAAACCTCATTATAATTCTTGTCATGTGAACAAAAATAATATCAAAGAACATTTATCTTCAGAAAAAAATGTATATACAGAAAAATATAATGTTGTGTCATTACATATTTCATTCAAAAATAAAAAATAGATACCTTCAAATTTCAATTTATAGAACTTCATTCAATTGTAACTCTTCAACGGTTACTGAATAAAACTTTCTAGAAGAGACCAAATTTCGAAACTATAACAAATATTTACTAAACATTTCAATATATGTAAATTTTGTTACACTGAAAGATTTCTCTTGAGGTTTCTAGTGAAAACTAATGTTTAATGTTAATGTATTTTATCTTCAAGACAAATTTAAAAAATGCACAACTTCTATAAAATGACCTAAATAAAGAAATCACAATTCGACTGATTGTCATTTCAAATGCATAATAATTTTTAGGAAATTCAGTACCGATTAGGGTATTGGTACAAGAGCAAGAATCGAAAAGCAATAAATTCATTACAAATCCTAGATGACCAACTTCTGAAAATCTGTCAACTTTTGCAGGTTTCTACACTAAAGGCGGTTAACTCAAATAAAATAATAACATCATTCAACTGCTTTGTATATATAACTGTATATATAACACATGGATAAAATAACTGCAACAGCACAAAAAGACAGAGACCAATCGACACATTTCAATTCCATCTCCTTTAATATTGACTCCAGTTTCTTATCGATAAAACTTCAATATTCTCACCGTATCCTAAATGCGGGATATAGACACAGAGCAACATACAAATACAAGAATTTAATCTACACAGCGTCTGGAAGAAACTAAGTGAAAAAAAAAGAAAGAACAGAGATTCCAGAAGAGTAGGAAGAATTCGTCATTTCTTTCACCCATTCTCTTCTATCCGGCACCTCATAGAAATATCAGATTCTGGATTTTTTGGAGGAAGGAGAAGGCAGGGGGGAATTTTATTGAATACCGATCAGGCAATCTTGATAGTTACGAGGTATTTCGTAACTCCCTTTGCCCTTGAAGTATACGAAATAAACTGAAAAATAGTTATTTAAAATTGTTTGTTTCTGTTCTTAACAAGGGTATTTCTTCCTTTTATTAGTTCTCTGTTTGGGTATTGATTTTTGAAAGTAGTGCATTGTAATTTCAATGCGAGCCGATGGATCTTTTAAAAATTATCTTTTGCTATCCAAATGATTCAGATGTAATGAAATTTACTCAATATTCTTTCTTAAAGTAGTGCAGCCTTTATTTAAAGGGTATTATCTAAGCAAGAATATATTGAATCAATTATTTTAAAAAATAGGAGCATTCATTTCGTCTCAAAAAAATATGTTTAACTATGAAATTTCCTTGCACCATTATATATGAATTATCTTCCTTTAAAAAATAACAATTATTTTATAGTTCAATATGAATTAATATTATTCATGATCCTGCAGAACGGTTTACAAAAATACAGTCAAGAATCTAGTAATTCCTTAACACATGGAATCTTTAGTGCAATAATTAAATTCTAACCGTTGCAATTAAATGTAATATTTGGCATAATCGTCATCAATATAATGAATTTAATAAGGCAGATATAGCAGTTTCAAAAAATGTTTAAAACTACTATATATACATCCACCAATATAATAAACAACACTGTGGGTATAAATGAAGGCTTTATTCAAAGTATACACCAAAAGCCCGAGCACAACGATTTCATTCATTAACGAGCCGAAGGATTCCTTGTTCCCAGAATTCCTGTGGCTGTGACGAGACCCAGTCCTTCACTTCATAGCGTCCTTGAGTTCGTCGTCTGAGTCGAAGCCATTTTTAGCCGTTTATTTTCTATTCAAACTTAGTTAACAATGTTCAATTTTGTAGGTTGGTATAGGTTTATTTCGGGATGGATTTTTAGTCTTGTACCTTAGTCAGAAGACCGAAATGACGACAGTAATTCTGCAGACTTTTACATCAATTTCAGGAGATTTGAACAACCAGTAAGGATGATGTGTAAAGACCAAATCCCTTCCCTTTGGTGTGGCGTGGAATTTCGGAGAATCGATTAGAGGCTCAAATGTATCCACATCAAATAATCAAGGTCCGAAATTAGTATCTTTAAAGAGAGAAGTAAATATAGTTAAACTAAATTAAACTCAATGGCACTGGATGATAATTTTAATCCAGATATATTATTACACCAGAGTGAATATAGTTATAGCAGCGATTTAATGTATATGTATTTGTAGCTTTCCATAGTTTGAATAATATAATATCATTACCCTTATTATCATATTTATTAGTACCATAGATTCTGTTCAAAGACATAGATCTGATAATGTACTTTTCAGCCATGGGTCAGCTTTGATAATTCATGTCCAAGAAGCGAGGTTACTGGGAATGTACAAACATAAATTTTCAATTTGGAGAAGTATTAATTTTGTTGGAGTTTGCAACATGTGATGTTTGGAAATAGATAAAATAAATGTAAGAAAATCTTTAGTTTGAATTCAGAATTTTCAGTCGCATTAACTAATAAGAATTTGCATTATAGTATATGTATTTGTATTTGTGTTTATCAAATATTTATAAACTGACATAAATGATAGTGAAAAAACATAATCTTTTACATTTGTTACATTAAGCGGGAGTCGCACAATATGATTTATACGACACAACTGCATTATATATCATTATAAACATTCAGCACTTTTCTTTACGTGAGATTCTTACCTTGATATTAATAATGATACTATTTTAAAAACATAATTAGATTTAATTGGAAAAAACCTTTTTCAAACACAGATAACTTCAAATGCAAACGCTATTATGATGCAAAATAAAAAAATTGATTTCATTGAAGTCTGTTTTCTATAAACTTCATTTTATCGAATTATTTGAAAGCATATAATAGAAAATTGAAATTAACATTTTAAAAACGTATTAATAAAAATGTCCTTTATTAAGACAAACAGCAATAAAATTTTCTGAATAAATAACTTAAAGATTTCTTAAATTTATTCATTGTCTATATTGTGATAATTTTTAACATATTTAATTTGTGATACTATAAAAACAATATTTAATGAGATTTCAGCATTGCACCAAAATTATTGTCTCGAAGTGTTTTTTGCATGCTAAAATAACATTCATATGCTTATTTTCTATGGTTTAAAAAATGCAAAAAAAGTTTCAATTTAACAATAAATGATTATCTCTTAATCTAATAGCCTTATTTCATGAATTAATTTATTAATTGTAAGTTAGATGATAAATCTGAACAATTCCGACTGAAAGTCAGCTAATCAACTGAATTTTTTTTCAAAAATTAATGATTCCTATTATAAATTCTGCATTGCTAACTTACAAAATATATATTAGAAAAAAATCAATGGATATGATTTGAAAACATCTATTGCTCAACATTTTGATCACAAATAATTTCATTAATAAATTTAAAAAATTGAGCAAACTAAGCACTTTCATTTATAGAATGAAAGCAACAGGTTATGCAACACAAATGCACTGTTTAATGAAATTAATAAGGTTTGCGGTATTGTTTTATACCATAAAAACTTCCCATAACTAAATTAACTGAAGCAGATCATATTTTTTGTCTATTAGAAAATTTAGAAAAGATAGAAAATAACTGAGGCTTTGTTCATATTCTCATAG
>JAPMOR010114215.1:92859-110363 GCA_026543865.1 Argiope aurantia
ATATAATTTGACAAACATCCATTGATCAATATTTTGACCTTAATATTAATAATAACATAACTAAGTTAATATTTAAAAAAATGTGAGCAGACTTTCACTTATAGAATGAAAACAACAGTTAATGAAATCCAACTTCACTGTTTAATGAAATTAATCAGGTTTGCTGTATTGTTTTATACCACAAAAACTTCCCATAACTAAATTAACTGAAGAAAAAGCAGATCATATTTTTGTGGATTAGAAAATTCAGAAAAGATAGAAAATAACTGAGGCTTTGTTCATATTCTCATAGCGTTATTTAATGGATGATTTTGCAAATTATAATTTCGTAGACAAATCTGAAAATTGTCGACTAAACGTCTACTAATCAATTGATTTTTTTTTTACAAAAATCAATTATTCACATAATATATACAGAAAATATCATACATTTAACGTTGTTATCTTACAAAACATATATTCGAAAAAATCAATGTATATAATTTGACAAACATCCATTGATCAATATTTTGACCTTAATATTAATAATAACATAACTAAGTTAATATTAAAAAAATTGAGCAGACTTTCACTTATAGAATGAAAACAACAGTTAATGAAAGCCAACTTCACTGTTTAATGAAATTAATCAGGTGTCCTTTATTGTTTTATACCAAAAAAAAAACTTTCCTTAACAATATTAACCGAAGAAAAAGCAGGTCATGTTTGTTTGTTTTTTTTGAAACTTTATAATTAAGACTCCATTTCTGAAGATATCGAGCAATTACTGAGAGACAATTTTTCATCTTTTCTTTAGACGCATGTTATCTCTCGAAACTTCTATTGTTCCATTTCTTTAGTTTGGATTGTCTTTAGAAATCTATTTTTTATTCCCAACCGAAGAGAAAATACCGTTTTTCTTTCAGAGACATGCAATTAAATACGTAAAGAGAAAAAAAAAAGAAAGAAAACTTTTACTTAAGGTTGTTTTTTTTTGTTCAATGTTGATATCGATGAGCATTTTCTTTTTTTTTGTACCACTCAATACTTTCATTGTTTTGTAACTCGAGACATTTTTCTAAACTCCGAAAAATTATTTTTGCTTTAGAAAAAAAAATTATATATTTTTTTAGAAAGTACGATTAGGATAATATTTGTACAACCCACTGATACAAAAAAAAGCTTTTTTTATTTTATTTAAGCGCCATCATCTTTCCGAAGCTTCTATTATTCTATTTTTTTTCCATTTCCTGCCATTGATTCTATAATTTTTTTCTCTACCAAAAGCAGAAAAAAAATTCTTTCAGAGACTCGAATAAATTAATTCTTCGCAATTTTAATTTTTTTCTCAATTTTTTTTCGATTTTAGTATATATATATATATATATATATATTAACTTTTCATCAAAAACGTTTGAATGGGAAATTTTCCCTTAACCCCTTTATCAGTGAATATAGATTTATAATGAGAAAATTCTTAGAACACTGGAAAAGGCTCTATGAAAACTAATGAATTAAATGTAATAAGATTAGCAAATCAGAACATCAGGAAATTTTTTGTTAAAATTCTTAACACGACGATCGTTACTTTTTTTTTCAAGGACCATTAAAAAAAGGCAGTACTAGAGAACAAAATGAAAACTTTAGCAATATTATGTACAATAATGCTTAGGTTTTGACACTATCGCTACAGAAAAAAAGCAAAAATGTGTAAAAAGACTGATAAAAAACTAATAGAAGTAATAAGCAATGTATATGTTTATACAGGGTGTCCCAAAATTAATGCAAGATTTGAATTTGACACCAGTTGTGAAGTGTTGGTAATTCTTTTAAAAATCCATTTGACAGCTGATAATTTAGGATTAGTTAAAATGGAGCATTACACAATAGAACAAAGTGTTTAGATTGTTGAACAATATTTCAAAAATAATGAAAGTCTCACGGCTACAGTTAGAAAACGTGAGAGCTGTTTCTCGATATCGTGTGATTTAACACCATTGGATTCCTTTTTATGGGGTTATTTGAAGTCAGGGATCTATGCCATCAACCCCACAAGACCCACGTGTATTGAACTAGAACATTCAACACTGCATCAACGAAATTCAGCCACATTTGTACAGAGTGGTCAGGAAAATTTCGACAAAAATATACGTATGTGCCAGCAATTCCGTGGAGGACACTCGTCCTATGCGTTTTTCCATACATAACCCTATTCTGTGTACTTTACGGTTTAATAAAAATATAACAATTTAAAGAAAAAAACTATGTTTTCTAATTAATTCAAATCTTGCGTTAGCACATTGATCTACAGTGTGACGCTCCACTTTTACTAACCTTAAACTATCAGCTGTCAAATGTTTTCTTAATAGGATTGCCAACACTTTACTGCACGAGCGGTGGCAAATTCAAATCTTGCGTTAATTTTGGGAAGCTCTTTATCAGTTGATCAGTTTTCCTGTGTTCTTCGAAACCCCTTCCGCCAGTGAATTTGTGATAGACTGCAGTGAATTCCTATCTTTGAAGGGCCACATTAATTCAGAATCATCATTTTGACACCATAGGTATTTCTTCAATTCATGAAAGAGATGAAACTCCCATGGCGTTAAACTGCATTCTCTTTTGAAAATGAAAACGGTCCAAGATTGTCGCATCAGAATATTTTGCTGAACGGGTTAAATGAATTATTTCAAAAAAAAACCTTGGGAGAAGGGTACATTTTCGGATAACCGTAGAAAATTAAGAAAATATGTTGCTAATCTTTTTGAATTATCTTTTCAGAAAGATTAACCAAATTGAAAAAAAGACAAATAAAGCCCACGTTCTGAAGGAAATAAATGAAACTGAGAACTAACTCATTGATTTTATTTCAATTCATTAGAATTTCACAAACTTCTCCTGCAGTTGCACATTACGCTTTATTTTACTCTCCCTTAAATTTTTCCTGTGAAGAAATTAAATGCCTAAAATCCTTAAAATCCTAGTGGCAATCCTTCGTCACGAAGTTGGAAATCATTTAAATGGGGAGATATCCCCAAGAAGACTTTCTCTCCCTTTAATTTTACTTCTCTTTCCTTCTTTTAAAATTCTACCGTCGATTTAACCACGAGTCACTAGAAAAAAAATACTGCAAAAAAATAAAAATATTGTCAAAAAATAAAGGAGGGGGAAGCAATTTTATCTGCCTTTTTTGTTTATCTTTACTCTTTTAATTTTCGAACAGGAAATGTACAAAATGAATGGTCGACCTCCTGGCCTAGGGATAGCGCGTTTTCCCCAAAATCTGGGCGGCCCGAGTTCGAGTCTTGGTTAGGGCATGATTGTTCTTTAACCTGTGTTCTATCTGTGAGGGGTATGATAGAGCCCCTCTGTAAAAAGGGGTTGTACAAGCGAGTGTGGGAGTGCCATCTGCATATGAGCTAAAGTCAGACTTCTGTCCTCGTGTGCTCAGGGGTCTTTACCCTCAGAAGCTAATGCACCCCTCTTTCCCCAATCTCTTGGGTTGGGCTTGAATTGGTTCTCAATCCAAGGAGGATAAGCAATAACATCACAACAACAAAATAATGTATTGCAATCATCAAGAAGCTTTTTGTTTCCAATCGTCGAATCACCATATTTCAGACCACCTTAAGTCCGAAACCCGTTTGTCGCTCAGTCTTCCAGTGAACATTATAATTCACAAACATTTTGAACTAAGCATATGGAATTTTGTGTTTTACTGTTATTTACACTGTTTATATACAATTTTGAAAAAGAATTAAACTCAAAAAATTATCACTGGAGCATATATTAAACTTCGATCAGAAATTTGTTAAATATTATAATCATCTTTAAATGTACTCAAAGCAAGTGCTAGACAAACTTATTACAAGTGTTTTGATAAAATGGTTTTAACAAAAGGACAAATTAAGTTTATCTTACCTTTCTTAGTGTATTAATTCCGATGAACTCAATGATATTTCTCACAATCTACTAAAATACACGAAGTAATTTGACGAATAAGATATATTCAATGGACTAAACTTAATATCTTTCAATCCAACATTTCGTTTTTCGTCCTTCTGTCTCAACCTCTTTTCCAATGAAAATAATCTGACAGTAAACAATTAATAAATGTATTTTGGCGTTTACTAACCACTACCTTTTGACATTCAGGAAGTAAAAGTCTTTACTGATATATATATCCTATATTATTTATATTAAGTAGTATAGACTTGAAGGAAAAATTATTTCTTTGGATTATCAAATCGGCGATAAATTCAAGGAACAAATTAAAACTTACTTATGTATTAACCGAATACCAATAATCAACTGCTAAAATCTTGTACTAATAGGTCATAATCAAAATTTGACAATGGTATATATATATTTATTTATTTATCCATTAAAGTAACTTTCAACAGAAAAAATAAATTTTTAACTTTAAATATCAAGTTTCGAAAATAACCGTTAACATTCGTTGAATTAACTATTGCTATTTGAACTATGGAAATGATCGTTATTCTCAAAAGATAATTAATAGAAATTTCAGAAATCTAGTGAATTTAATGTTATATATATATGTTTCGGTAAATTGCCATTACACAAAATTATCATACATACAATTACCATAATTTAATGTTATATATATATGTTTCGGTAAATTGCCATTACACACAATTATCATACATACAATTACCATAATACACATACACAAACTCTCACTCACACACACATTCACACACGCGCCTGCAAGCCCATGCAGAATTCACACACACGCACACATGTGTGTGTGTTTGCATAAAAAATATTTAATGTTTTGAAAAAAATGTAACTAAATTTGATTTTGGAAGTAAGATGCATAGTCTCTCTCTCTCTCTCTCTCTCTCTCTCTCTCTCTCTCTCTCTCTCTGTGTGTGTGTGTGTGTGTGTGTGTGTGTGTGTTTAAAATTTTTCCAGCCATGGTCACAAATTATTTTAATCCGGTATGCAAATGGTTACATACTGCGGCTGGTAAAAATTCAGATGTAAGGAATATTTACAAAGGTTGCAGTTGTTGACAAAGGATGAAACACGTACGAGATAAAGGTCATTTTGTAGCAACAAAATATATTAAATTTATATCTATAAATTTATTATCTTTATTTATTTAATTATTAAATTCAATTTATTGTCATTATATATTAAATTTATTATCTTTATTTATTTTTTTCTTTACTTTTCTTTTAAAATACACAATGCTTTATTTTATTGTTAATAAATCGTTTTAAAGAAAAACCTGATCCCATATTTGACCCATCTTTACCACAATTCATTGTGAACGAATTTTGCTTTGGACAACATATTTTATATATATATACAAAGAAATTCGCAAAAAAAAATACGTTTGTAAATACAGCATAAGTACAATTATTTAAACACTTCTCAGAAGTTATTTTTAATGCAAATATTGGATACTGCAATATTCACTGATTCAAATATGATTGCGGAAACGATCTCTCCAAAGAGGAAATGTTTGAGTATATTTACTCAAATGTATAATAAACCAAGCATTAAGTAATTTCTTTATTTCCATTTTAAATCTTTTATATTATTTATTGAAAGTAAATATCCCGAACTCCACTTCTGATTATTTATTTAGGAAAGACTATGAAAAAAATAAGAAAACTGCCAGAAAGAACGATTGAAGTTTCTATAGATATTTTAAAAATTCACGAAGAAAGATTTGATGTTGAAAAGAGCAGCACTTATTTGGAAATTCTTTTCAAAATAGGAATAAGCAAAAAAAATGTATATTTTATGGATACATAAAACCATATTTGTATAGTTTGTAACATTAGCTATATTACAAATAATTTAAAGTATATTTTTTAATACACAAGATTAAATTTGTAGGTTACACAAGATTAAATTTTAAATACACAATTAAATTCGTAGAGTTTGTAATATTGCTATAATACAAACAACTTAAGGGTTAATTTTGAAATTTATTCTTAAATGTGTATGCTTATTTATATATTATCCATAATTATCAACTTTTCCAACAAATTAGGAAACATAATCCATTCATTAATTTTAATCTGACTATTTCATTTGAATCAATTCTTCTCTTTTAAAAATTAATTTTCTAAGTTTATAAAAAGACTTCTTATTTTTAAAAGGAAATCTGCTCCGCGGAGCATCATTTAAAATTAAGAATAAATTTATTCAATAAATTATTGTTACTTAAATTACATTTAATAAAAATACACTTAAAAATAGAAGCAATTCATTAACCATATGTAAGTTTCCCAAATGAAGAAATTTATTTATTCATGAATTTTTTTATTAGATATATACTTGGTTTTCTTAACTTTACTGTGAAGCACAAGACGATCATGTGCAATTCTCTGAAAACAAAAATCTGAGAATTCGTTTCGTTCATTACCACAATACATAATTATTTTTAAGCAAAGTAGTAAGGGCGATAACGCTTTCATAATTCAGAATGGAAACAAATTTCATTATTATTTCTTCTAATTAACTTTGAACCTTTATTAGTATTTTCGCTATCTTAATGTTCAAAGTAGTTAAATATAAATTACCCTCAAGAATTTCTTTCAATAAGCGTGCTTATTTGGGATATTATTCTCAACAGTTTTTCAAAGATGGAATGTCATTTACTTTAAGGAATTTTAGGAAATTTGAAACACGCACATGATTATCTAAAAGAAAAAATAAAACACAGTGGAAAAAAAACAGCCATGAATAAAACATTGATATAATAATTTGAAATATTTTGCGTTCGTTTTCTTAAACCGTTATTTAAGTTTTATTAAGAGAATTCATTTCGTCGCTATGTGTATGTTTTATAGAACTATAAATTCCCTATAAATTGAACTCCCTATAAATTGACTACTCATATATTAAGTTTTTAAATGAAATTAAATTTTCAAAATCTGTTGATGATAAATTCAGAATAAATTTAATTAATAAATTAGATAGTAAAAACAAATAATAGAAACATTATTTCGAACTAATTCTGAAAGTCAAATTAAAGTTTTTTTTTTCATACAGAAGTTATGAATGTTCTATGATATCTAATTGAAACAAGATTTATTAATTATTAGTAGTATTTTCCCATTTGCTTGAAAATCCTTTTTATTCAAAATTTTTAAATTCCAGAGTAGCGGAGATGATATTTTTAAAAGATAATATTATTTTTAAGTCTCAAAAATGCATAAATATAAAGAAAGCGATTTCAATTTTTCCCTAAATCTAACCACAGTATATCTTGAAAGTTATCAAACGGTTTACTAAGTTTTAGAGGGAAAATACTTGCGGTATTTGAAAAATATGGTAAATATTTTTTTCATATTATCACATTTTATAAAACTTTTAACATAAAACTTTACATACATTTTTTGTTCAAAATACATACAATAAAACATAATGCATATTTTTAAAAAAATCAAAATGTAAAGAAAAAAATAAGATGTCACAAAATCTGAACAGCAGCTCAGTTTTGTATAACATTATTTAAAATATTATATTCAGCTAGTATTTTTATGCTCGTGTAATAGGAATAATTTAAATATCGTTTGGTTTTCATCTTTACTAAATATTTCGGATATAGTATAATATTTATCTAAAAAGGACTCGTAAGCGTAAAGAATTAACAAATGATGTACAAAAATTGATTACTCTTAAGATAAATATGGAAAATAACCTCAAAATATGAATAATTAATAAAATTATAACATTCAACTCTTTACGATATGATAAAATACTCTGAAAGTGAAATTTGGGTCGTAAGCGGGAAAAGACATTCATGGGCAAGTTTATCTCGACGTCATCAAACAGTTATTCTAAGAAAAAATGTAGAGAATCTTCAGCTGATTGCTATAATAATTTTGCAAAATTCAATGAAAACTTTTCCACTTTAGTTTTATCAGAAATTATTCTACTGGTACTGAGATCGACTGGAGTGCACAGATATTGAGGTATAATAAAAGGTTTTCATGACTGCAGTAAGGAGAGATTAGACTACTGTTAGGGGAATTGTAAGAAATTAACTTGACAACTTAAGATGACAAGAAATTTAACATTATTTATTTGTAGTGAACATGCTTGGAGTTGGAAAAATGAAACCAGTATTAGGGTAAGTAATTTCTTGTTTGCGTAGGCATAACGTATCTTGAGTTTATTTCAATATTTTAAAAAAAAGGATATGAAAATTTCATTTTATTTAAGACTATCTTTGTTGAAGAAACAGCTGTCTTGCCGAGCAAAACCATTGCTAAAATTTTTAATTAAATATTTTCCTCTGCAAAATATTTTTAATATAAATTGTTCTGTTCAGTGCACAATGTGTCTTCCTAATTACCAGTTATCTCAAGTAAAATTTGAATTCTAATTTGAAAGTGAAAAGAAGTCATTTTTTAACAAACAAAAATGCTCTTGAGAAAACTATATATTTTTATTTAAAATATGAGAATAGAAAGCACAATTGTTCAGCATTGAAATTTTAAGATCTCCTACAGAATAGTTTCGGAATCTGTGTAATAATTAATACTATTATTAAATAACAATTCGTCTGATTTTACAAAGCATTCATTTCACTAAAAATAATCAAGTGATAAGGATATTAATGCTTGCATATGTCTCATTTTATTACAATAAAGAGCAGCAATCTTTACAAATGGAAGCACATTAAAAATGTTCATTATTGCTTGCATGTGAAGTTAAATTCAAAATAATAGTTCAACAAATTACAAAACCAATATTAAAGGCATAATTAAACTAAAAATTTACACATTTTAAAGAAAAAAAATGAGTAATTTCATACCTTCATCATTATCACTTCTATGTTCACTATTTTACTGTATACTTGCACTCACATTTCTCGGAATGTTTTCTCACGTGAATTTCCTCCAAGTTAATATTCATCCATATTATATATATGAACAAGAGTTGTATTCAGAAATAATTTATTTGGAACGATGACAAATTTTCATTAACATAGAAAATGATATCAGTCAACCTTAATTAATAATCTGCTTAACTGCGCATGTGCGTATGCATAAAAAAAAAAGAATCCATAGACCAATCGGAGTTAACAATGTATATAAAAGGTTTGTCTACATGAACACGTTATTTCGTGTAGCGAACAAAAGAACATTTCATGGTTAAAAGCAATTAAGTAACTATAGCTGCATTAAGCACTTATAGTTAATGAGTTAGGAATATCTTTCTTTTAAATTTCCCTTATCTGCAGAAGCAAATTGTAGCTTCAAAAAAGTTAATTTAGCTTAAACGTTGTTTCATTTTTAAATCGAAAGATTTTACACCATGTAAATATAAAAAGATTTAAAAATAGAAAATTCTAATACAAAGAATTTCAAAAATAAATGAGAGACTAATACAATTTAAAATTTTATAAATGTATATGTTATAAATTAAATCGCTTAAAATAATTTCTTTTGTGTTCAAGTATAAGATAAATTTTTTGCAAAAAAAAACTTGGCCTTCTTATAATATTATTAAAAATCAGAAATGACCGCATTTGAAGGAATTTTATAAATTAAATATAAATAAATGATTTCGTGAAGGATTTCGAAAATAACAAAAACAAAGAAAAAATAAAATGAAAAACCAAACTAATTACAAATTATTATTCCATATTGTGAAGTTTACTTTTTGTGGGGGTTTCCTTTTCTTGAATAGTTTGTTCATCCAGAATATTTCTCTTTACGCAAGCAAGAAAATTCTACTTTCTGATTAAAATATCTAAAAAAAAGAATTGTTTCTGAATTCAGTTGAAAACAAAAATTTTAAAGTCATATTACTAACAATCGTCTAAAAAATATTCGAATTTACAATCAAAAGCACACTTTTTGTAATTTAAAAATTGAATACAGAAAAATTAAAATTAATATTCTTTACAAATGCTTCATTGCTTGGTAGAGAATACCGATTCACGTCTTGTATTTAGAAAACATATTTTATATTCTGATATACTGATAAAGTAAATTAATGCTCATATATTTTTTCATTTCTTAGCCGTTTATAATAATTCTTAGAAAAATGATTATTTTAAATGCTGAAATTAAAATCAATATAGAATTCAATAAAGAATTTCTATTTAATTTTTTATATTTATTTTGCATCCTAGTAACCTTAAAAATAGAGTCAAATTTTAAAATAAAAACAAAATCTTCATAAATATCTATTTTCGAAAGTGCTAAATATTCTTTCTTTTTTCATTCTTAAGTAAGGCTATCGATATTGCATTCAGTAGTCACATTATCGATTAAATACATTCACTGCCGTTCAACGATTCACAGCACGTTTCTTCAAACCCAAATTCAATTCTTCGGCAGTGTCTTCGTAACTGTAACCTCAAATATCTTTAAGTGAAGCCATTTTGTCTTTTATTTATTATTCAGAGTGAATCTTGTAGCCGCATGACATGCTTAGTTTCCTTTTTCCTAAAAGTAGCTCTCAGATTTCTAGAAAAAACGGAATACATTAGATTCATTGATTCAATTTTTCTCTTCGAACGTAGCTTACGATCAGCGTTCTGAATCTCATTCAATACAATGTTCCTGTTTATTCCTTTCGATGTTTACTTTCGTTTGGTGGCGTAGATAAATAGGAATATTTGGAACATAGTTGTATATTTCTTTAAGAATTCAGAAAATATTAGAAAAGTTAGAATTTTAATTTTGAAATTTCATTTCTTTGTTTATTTTTTGAACAAAGCTTTTGTTGAATTCGAATTTACTAAAATGTGTTTTTTATTATGTGTTTGCTATTTATTTTTTCTAGGTTACAGATAAAAAATTTAGAATTTTCATATTATACCTAAAAATCGGTAAAAGAAAATAAATCTTTGAATTTTATATCATGATTGGAAGAATATGGGTAATAATCCTTGGAGGATAATATGGGTAATTCAAATTCTTATTCTTATTAAAGGTACGAATTGGTAAATATGGGTCAAATTGGCTTTTAATAACCTGAACTCTCCGAGATATGATCCTTCATAACATTTGGTCTAGGAAATAGATTATCAAACGCATTTTAGGCAATAAAAAAAGGGAAAGGAAATTATTAACTTAATTAACATTAATATTGAATTTCTTGTTACTCTTTATTGTATCTAATACCACTAAAGGGAGCCAAATATATTTTAATATGAAATTTAACCCATAACTGGAGGTGTGAGTTTCCTCATTCCAACAGAGACATATAGTCAAAATAACTACATCGTTATTTTTCTTTTTTGTCTTTTGTAAATTTGGAAACAAAACACAATCTGAAAATCATGCAATTATCAAAAATATTAGTATTAAAAATGTTAAATGTTATAATATTAAATGTGGGAAAAATGTTATGAGAAAAATTTAAACAATTTTTAATGAATATTTACGTTGTTTACATACCAGCGGAATTACACTAATATTAATAATTTAACAAACTAAAATTAAGAATACAATATATTTAAATACTATATTAAGATTATTAATTTATTCTTTTGGTGTAATTCAAATTGAAAGCAGTTTCAGAGACATGGAGACAATGACAGTAACAAAAAAAAATAATAATTCGGTTTTACGCATGCGTTCATACTTAGACTTTTGCCAACATAATGTTGAAAGAAAAATGTGAAGGTACTGCGGAGATGATTGTATTCAAGGACTAAATACCGCATGATAATCCGATCTAATGAGCAACTCGGAATCATTTGGACTCCCATCTTCTCCTTGCAGGATAAGTATTTATTTTATAATTCATCTTTCGCTACAATTTGAGACTAAAGTTATCAAAAACATATGCGTAGAGTTTAAAAAGTTTCATGAAAAAGTAATAAATATTGATTTTTTCCGTTTATATACAGAGAATAGATTACCAAAATTTGATATAAAGAGAGTGAGATGATTTTATAAAATATATTAATTTATGAAACACAGATGATTGAGTTAAGCATTATATATTTAAAAATTGATATGATGATTATATAAGCATGTTGTGAGCTTAATTCACTATTACATATTTTGTATATTCTGATTTTTTTTCATCATTCCCTTTTTACATCATCTTTTGTGTGCAGAAAGCAATATAAGTTGTTTTTATTTCAAGAGATAAATCAGAAACATATTACCCTAACTTTTATCTTAAATTATACAATACTTCCGTATTGCATTTTAAATTCTTTAAACTATTTTGGAAAAAAAATAATATTCACTTTCTAATTAAATCAAGAATTAATTTCAATTTTTAAATGAGAATTAAATATAACTTTTCCCAGGTATAGTGAAACAAAATAAATAAAAATTAATTCCTTGTCAAGTTTCACTCCAATATTATGAAAATTGCACTAATGATTTTTAAAAAATTACAAAAAATGAGTGTGAGATATATTATAATTTAGTTAAAAATATTGCATAAATAAATTAAATTACATGCTCAAAATTTGTAATACACAGTGTTCAAAACATATCAATATTTGTTCAAATACTGATATGTTTCTACCTATCATTTAATATAAATATTGCATAAATAAATTAAATTATATGCTTAAAAATTGTAACACACAATGTTCAAAACATATCAATATTTGTTCAAATACTGATATGTTTCTACCTACCATTTAATATAAATATTGCATAAATAAATTAATGCTTAAAAATTGTAATACACAGAGTTCAAAACATATCAATATTTGTTCAAAGCGCATTTACTTATAGAACACTACATTAGAAAATATCTAATTCATGAAAGTGAAATTCTGAAATATTTTAAATTAAATGCTCATTCATCAACCGAATTCAGCGGTTTTGCTCATTAGAAACATTATTCATTTGGATGAATGCATTTTCAATAAGATATAATGCTTAAAGTTCTAAAACACGTAGAGAAAATTACATTTGGTATTTCTGTTAATACATTAAATGTATATCAAGAAATCGTTTCTAAACTAGGATATCACATATGCTTCTGAAATTGTCTTTAATTTCCTAATGACGAAAAATGAATTCTGCTTTTTAAATCGAAACACCAATAGCTCTTTTGTCATCATATGACTCAATTTTTCAAAAGAAAAAGAAAATTTGTAGCTCAGCTATTTCAAATAGAAAAAAAAAACTTCAAAGCAAGTTTCTTGAAATCAGCATATTATTGTTACAAAATGTTTACAAAAATATGTTACAAAATGTTTTTAAAAAAAGGGAATGCCATTTTTTTCTCTTAAACTCGGAAAGTTAATTTGAAAAAACATGCCCCATTCATATATACTACTACCATAAAATTACTTTAAAATTCAAAATAACTTGTCTCAGTTTCAGAACAATATATGAGTATTTCCTATTCAATCAGCTAGATGGCGCTATTTAAATTACCGCCAAAAAAATAATTTCTCACTGAAGATTTATGCAAGTTTGTATTCTCTAGTTTTAATAAGTATTAAGTATTTAACTGGTTCCCATGATAAATATTAATTAAATATTATAAATATAGTAATAATTTTTCATGATAACTAATAATTGCCAAGTTTTTAAAAGCAAAAAATTATTTGTTTAGTTATTTGGTTACTTATTCCAACAAACTGGCTTAGCAATCACTTTGAAATATAACAAAGAATAAATTAATTTTATTTTGAACTCCTTGTTTTTATTCTCATAGGAAATGGTGGAGGGAGAATTTTAAAAATATCTTAATTCAAAGGGTAAATCTTTAAAACAGTTTCATTGGCTTCTTAATACAGATTTAATCAATTCGAAATTTCATCATTTTTCAATTGTCTTCTGAAATATAACTTAATCAATACACGCTTCCATGAAAATAATAAATTTCACTTCCTTTTCATTAAATTTATCATATCTCTGCTTTTAAAAAAATTAAATTCTTATTAAAAATTCTTTTTAAACAGAGTTTGCTTAAGCAATTTTTTTTAAAAAAAGCCCCTTTTCCTCACGAACATAAACTTCAAAATTAATTCCCGGTTATTAAAGATATTGAATTCTCATGATATTTGAAGATCATATTGCTTACTCCTCTGATAAGTTATTTATCAGATAAAAAATGTAATCAATTCATATGATAAAAAAATTTCCATTTAACTCTGTTTTTTTTATTATTATTTCTTGAACTAACTTCAAAACAGATTAATTTAAATCCATTAAATAGAACGGACGGTATTTGCAAATGTTTGAACTGCTGAAATGTAAAGTGATGCAAGTCATATTTTCTTTGTTGTACGAAACTTAACACACCACAAAATGAATGATATCAAAGAAAAGAAAACAAAATGGCTTATTCTTAAAATTTTGGGAATCTCTTGTGAATGAAATTTAACATGGTATTTAAATATATATATTTTAAATTGGCTACAGTTTTATTTTTTGTTTTTTTAAGTAAATTACACCACTTTTACTTTAACCCGTTCACTTATCTGAATTTTTTAATATGTTTTATTCGTCTTTGCTTTCAAATGATATTTTGATATTTATCTTCAAGGAAAAGAATAAAAAATAATTCATTTATATTATTTTCTTTTTCAAATACGATTGTGTTCTCTGCTTACATTAAAATTTCAAGTGATTAATTTGATAGTAAACAAGTTATTATGCTATTTGTATAATTTTTTTGATTTGCGAAATTTAAATCATACCAAATAATGTTTATCTTTTCATTCGCGTAGACAGCCAAGTAAACAAAATCACTACTGGAAGTTCAGTCTGAAAAAGGAAAGACAGAGTCTTTTTAAATATATTATGACATAAAAAATGATGTCATAGGCAGCACTGACAATAATAAAAACAAACGTTTTGGTAAACAAATAAATGAATCACTGTTATCGTTAGGGTCAGTAATGCCAATAATTCTGGAAGATAATGCTGCATTTTTTCAATGAAAATTTGCATTTGTTACTGGATTTATGGTCAGAGTTCACCTCCGATTTGGATTTCCAGCTGCTGCGAGCAGTACGCTCAAACTGTCTTCAAATGTATAAAATGACAAGAAAAATAAAGAATAGAATAGAATATTTCTCTTAGCTTATGGGCTGGTCATCTAAATAATGCTACAATGTCACGTAGCCAGGTATCGTATCGGATAAAGGGAGAAAAAAACTACAATGCCGGGCATTGTGCTTAAATAATAGATTAATAATCTGAAAGGGGAAAAAATTAACTGGAGCTATAAGTATTAATAAATCTATAAAATGGGTTGTCAAGTAGTTAATTAATTAATTCAAGCAATTCCATTAGATTAAACATAAATTTTAAATAAAATTTTATTTCTTGGACCCAATATTTTACAGTTTCAACTTAGTACATGATTTAAAGGAGGAATATCTGTAATATCCATACCTGTTTTGTAGTGTTAGTCTTCGAAAGGATAAAAATAATTCAGACTGTTATTATATTCGTTCTATCTGCAACCGTAGAGTGAATAAACGCTTGTTCTGAGGGTATTGTCTTTCAATTTCATATGATTGCTGTTAATCAGAGAAAATTGATGGAAATTAAATAACGTTACATTAAATTAAGTTACAAACAAACATTGAACTAAATAAATATATTATTTCCTCTTTAAATTGCATAAAATGTGTTCCAATAAATTGTGTTGTAAAAACGTACTTGAGCTGAAAGAAATAATATATTTCAAGAATTTCCCACACTATTATCATCATATGAGAACACGATGTTGTTTTGTTTTGAAGTTTTTGAATCTAAAAATTCCACGGACAGATAATTGGCGATTTATCGTTTTTGAAATATCAATTTATCGCCCTTAGATTTATCAGAAAATGATAAAGAAGGTTGTCACATTTGGTCTTAGTCAAGCATCGCCAATAAAAAGTTACAATCTGTCTCGAATGTCTGCCATATACTCGATTCTCCTGTCTGGTTAATAAAGGGCATGATCGTAAGAAGTTATCGTCAGAAGAAGCTCAGAGAAGAAAACGGGAATGAGCGCGAAAAAGCAAGGATATGGACCAAAATATATATAATTTAAAAAAAAATCAATTTTTCAAGCTGGAAAAAAGAATTTTGGAGCTCAAACGATTTTAAGATGGAAAAAATAACAAAAACAAGCAAACAGCGCTTTTCTGAAAGTTGACGATGAAGCATTTAACATCCGAATTGGATTTTTTAAAGAACGCATTTTGTTAAAGGCGGTCCTCCCTTTATTATTATCTCTTGAATAAAAATCAAAAATACAATACTCATAAGAGAAATTGTTTAAAGATATTCACCCGACTGATTTGGAATTCTTTGCTAAATTATTTTACAAGATAGATAAATGCCATCCGACATTTTTTTAAAGAAATGAATGAGCATAAGATCATAGTCACAGTATTAAACAAGAAAACAAATAAAATAAAAAAATCACCCCATCAGTAGATTTGAAACTAATAACTCAACGAGTTATTAGTGAAACACTTGTCCGAAGTAAACTAAAAATAAACTTAATTTAATATGTCACAGTCGCCAATGCAGTGAAGAGTACAGGAATCGAATGAATACAAATTTGCTCCCCTAGGCTTAATTTGGCACAATGAAGTGAAGCTGCATAACGAATTAAACATTGCGAAATGGCGAATTAGGAAAATTCTCTTGGGTCAATTACCAAATTTTAGCTTTATTAAAAAAATACCTGCAAGATTTTCTATGTATGGATTGTGTCTTGGAAAGATTGTTGCTTTTCGTCGATTGGCGAATCTGTTGGGTTTTGGCAAGAAATAAATTGAAAACATGCATGAAGTTAGAGAAATAATTTCGTCTAATAGGTTGTTAATGTAAGAGCTTTGCGAAAGCAAAATATTGTTTAAACAGAAAAAAAGAATTGAAATCTGCTACCTCAAATTTCATGCTATCATATGAGAAAATTATTTTTTAAAGTCATTGTTTATAGTAAATAATATAAGTCATTTACCAGTTCCAAACGGTTTGAAACAATCACGTAACTATCGGATTGCACATACGTCAATATTTAAAAAACAGTGGTTTTTATTCCATTCCTAACATTGTTCGAGCTCCAAAACATTATCACAAAACCAGATTTTTTTAAACGAAAATCCAGTTTAAACTGGTTTGGAATGAACACGTGACTTATATTTCTGCCTAGAAATTAGGTTAACACTTTAAATTTATAATAGGATGTGTAATGAATACATAATCTGATAAACGTCGGAATAATTGATCTAAGCACGTATTTCATGCACTATATATTTAGAGTTTGAACAATTAAACTCATGTTTTTAACCACCATCTGAATCATTTTTATATTTTAAAAATAAATCACTTTAAACATAAAATAATGCATATTTTTTCTGCTTGCAATTACTTTTTTTAGCGGGAATATAAATAAAAAAATAACTTCTTAGAAAGATTGCAATAGTATGAATACTTTAAAACTATGTATAATGATATAGAATAAGATAAACATTTCTCAAATTTTCATCTTATTTTAAACAATGTCTCACAGATACGATAAATGAAGATTATAGTAACCAATAACAGTATTAATTGGAATTCAATTTTACTGCCATTGATATAAAT
>JAPMOR010114215.1:110373-122895 GCA_026543865.1 Argiope aurantia
AAACCAAAGTTTTCTTGATCATTACGTACTGTCGAATAGTTACTGCTTTACAGAAGCTCTAACAAGCATAATTGATGAGTACACTAAATTTAACAGAAGGTAGGAAAATAATTATACTCTAGGTTACGTTTTCCCCAGATTTCTTTGTAATATACTATTTTTCAATGATGTCGCATGACAAGTTGTAAGATTTAAATTCACTGAAATTTATAATGGGTTCATTATTCTGTCTGCAATAGATTAAAAATTCACAGTTGCATGGACATAGTTCAAGACACTGAGAATTCAGCACGCATAAACGGTTACATCGGTAATAGGGACATATCGGCGCTAAGAGACCTATCAATATAGCCCCTCCTATGTAATAGTTGTTTGTATTGAAACGATGAATCGCTTATAAAGAAATGTGCCTCAGTTTTGAATGCATACTTCTTGCTATCAAATAAATGCCCATATGTGGTCGCTGCTTATATAGCATACAAGTAATAAATCACATTCAGATATTAGATTTAACGACCCTGTTTTGCATCTAGTTGTTTCTTGAAAGACCTCAGTGCCATAAAAAATAAATAGAATGCACGTTTGAGGAAGACGCAATATAATTTAATACAGCTTATTTCTTTGAACCAACCAGAGTGCATTTGAAGTGCAAATTTAAATATAAATGAAATACTTAATAGGGTTATACACACGTTAATTGCTAATTGTGTGTTCCTTCATTAAAATACCGATAAAAGAAGATCAAGAAACCGGAATTCAGCTTCCCTTTATGCTATGTTGTGATAAATTTAGCACTTATTCGATTTGAAGAAATTTTTTCTTTCTGTAATTTAGTTCTTCAAATTAAAACAATTAAGAGATATTTAAGCTATTTCGATGAATTCTTTTTATAATTCTCAAAAGGAATGCAGACCAATAAATACCACATTCTTTGAAAAACATATTACTGCCTCATCTCATTATTTCTGACAATAATAATTTGAATTTGTATTAGTAAAAATGCCTAACGCATATAGAGGGGGGGGAGTGAAATTAATTGCTCTCTACAAGAAACAATTTTGAACTTGTAACTAATACATTTGGCACAAATATAATTTAAAGATTCTAAATGTGCATCTCAGGGTGGATTTTTTTTTAAATAAAATTTTAATTAATCAAAAATTAAGTGATAATGTTTGCATTTTTCAGACATAATATCCAGCAACATTATTTTTTAGAAACAATTTATACGCTATTTTAAAATACAAAAAATTGTATTTTTAATGACAATAATTTAGCTGTTAGTAGTTTTTTTGGGGGGGGGGCTTATGAAATTTCTTTAAATACGCAATATCTGGAGCCATAAAATTTATGCATAACTAAAACAATAATATCTATGTTACTGTGAATTATAAATTTTTCTCAACACTGCATGAAATATTTAATTTTTCCGCTTCTAAGCTGAAGAAGAAAGATTCTGTTTATTATTTAATCAATTTACATGTGGAATAACTCACTGCGGGGGAGGGGATCTCAAAAATTAAGGTATGAACGGTAAGAAGCTTCTGGTATGGTGATAGATTCTCGTCAATCTAGTGGGAAGAGAAAGAGGTAGAGGTTAGCTACCTTCCATCGATGACAGGACATACTTCCCAAGGGAAGGGTTGTACCATGGCCAGTGAAGACTAACTCAAAGTTCTCGCCAGTATTGCGGAGGGTTTGGTCATTCAGTTTTAGGGCGGGTCAGAGTAGTCTGTTAGTGATTATGAGTGATAAAGAAGTGAGGATACACCAACTTGAAAGGCAAAAGGTCATTTGAAGATAAATAATCCGAACAGTTATATTTTTATTTTCATTATGATTCTATATGCCTTGATTCCATTAGAAAAATTCATGTGAACGGAACTGGTGGAAAACTATTAAAATAGCAAATGGGTTTTTGATTTTTAAATATATTTTAGCGGATCATTGCAAAAGATTTAATTGAAATTAATGAAAACAATATTTCCAGGAAATTAACGGGTTGCCAAAGGCTATAAATGTGAGCAACTTCAGACTGCTCTTTCCAGAAAAAAAAAGGAAACTTAGTTTAAAACGATTCAGGGTGCTTTTGAACGATCATCACTTCTGAATAATTTTACCTAATTGTCACGAATATCCCTAGTAGCACACATATATTTTACAATACTTTATGATATAAAACCATAATCGCAATATTGTATAATATTGTTTATATTGAATAATATTATATAATATCACACAATATTGTGCTACAAGTTGTGCTTTCTGGGATATCAATTTATTTGTAAAAGCATTTATAATGAAGAAAAGTACATCTATCATCAATCATACGTATCGCACGTGTCACACAGAGAGAGCTTTCTAAATATATTCTCCGATCACTGCCATGTAATAGAATTAATAATGAACCAATTTTTTCGTCAGAAAAAAGTATGTGAGGAACTATATATTTAACGAAAATTTGCATTTAAATAAAATCCTGTGGGAATGTTCTTCAGTTTTCTTACAATATACATTTTTTTCACTCTGTTTATAAGAGCAGTCAACGCCTTTCGTTGTATCTCTTCACACCAGAGGCAGACAGCAAATATTCGATGATTATGACACATTCCATAAAGGTGAATTTTACACCCCTCCAAATTTCCTCTTGTAATATTCTACAATTTTGTAGAGTTAAACTGAAAAGAAAACAAAGTACGAATTTTGAGCCTCTTCTTTTTGACCAAATAATCCAAATATTTTTATACAGATCGACAGCTCTGTTTAAAAGATGGCATACAAAATTCCATCTTATACCGTCTTATGCTTTTTATTTAAAGAGTCTAGCATTTGTAGAAAAATTTGGTCCGAGCTCGATAAATATCTACAAATTCGTCAATTCAAATGCGAAATTTCATCTATCTAGCTCAATGCATCGAGCTCTTGAACGTACACCGAGCTCTTGAATGAAGATACGTAATCTACAGGCAGAAAAAAATTTTGAATATATTTTCCAACTCAGAGAAGTCTTAATTGCTGGGATTCTTCTAAATCATGTCTCCAAATTTTCAGAAGATTATATAATTCGCATACGAGAAAGGATATGTTTGTACCTTTATTAATTTTAAAACATAAAAGTTATTTTTATTTAAACTATTCGTTGATTATTTTACTGAATTTTCAGAATAAATAGCAATTATCAACACAGTAATAAATCTTTAATTAAAGTTAACATATTGTGAGTTTTGACATGCTGAAATATTTCTCTAGGACATTCAGGTAGAAACTGTCTCATAATAATTGAAATCTTTTATAACTTTCATTTTTAAAAATGTCCAACTTGCGCGAAGTATACTAATTTTTATAAACAAGTAACTCAACCTACAGTATGAAGCAATTAATGCCGCACACCGTAAAAAAAAACCCCTGGAATTTCTTCTCTGATTATATAATTCCTATAATAACTAGAGACGAGCGGGTAGCCTTCAGTAAGCAGTTATTGAAAAATTGTAATTTTATCACGACTTCTCGATTAAAACTAAATTCTAAGTCAAGAGTAAAAGGGCAACCTGAAACTGAATTTACTTTAAGAAAAATTATCATAAATAATTGCAGCAGAAAAAACGAGACTAATCCATACATTAAATTGTCTCTTTCAAACCTGCATCATACCCACATTATCCGTAAATGCGGGGGCATAAACACAAAGTAACAAACAAATACTAAAATTTAATCTACGGAATATTGCAGCGTTCAAACCGTCAAAAAACAAACAGAAATTCCAAAACAGTAGGCAGAATTTATTATTTTTTACCTAGTCTCCTCCATTCGTCACCTCATAGAAATATTCAAATCTGAATGTTCTTTTTTTTCGGGGGTAGGGGGGGGGAGACCTTTTATTGAACTTCAAGGATGCAATTCTCATCATACAGGGAAGTTTCTAAGTTTGCTTTGTCCTCGAAATATTCAGAAGATTCTTAAAAGAAACTATTCAAAATTATTTGTTAAAGTTTCTTAAAAAGATAGATATTTCTTTTTTTTTGTATGCATATTGATTAGATTTTGAAAGGAGAGCATTGTTAATTCGCCAAAGGAAATGAAATAAATTTTATTTTTACTTGTTATCTACATGATTCAAATATACGTAAATATGTTTTATTTCTAAACTGTGTATCTTAACAAAGAGTATTAGGTAATAAAATGCACAAACAAATTCAGCAGCAAATACATGCATTACATCACTAAAAGACATTATCTTTCATTATAACTTTTTTTCATACTACTACCAACGAAGTTTCTACTGTTTGTTAAAAAATGTATAAAGATTCTTCGTTATAAACATATTTGTCAATAATTTCGATATATTGTCACAATGGTTAAAGAAATATGCGTTCGAAAATACAATTATTGCATTGGTTTGTACATTTAATATAACAATTGCATATGATAGAATCAATATAATGATTCTGTGTAAATATAGCATTCTAAAATAATTTTTTAACAATTGTCATCAACCGTTATAACATCATCTTTTGTTATCAACAGTTATAATAAATCTTAATAAAATAATTTCTTTGTGAATGAAGAATTTGTAATAATATTAACCGTTATGAAAGAAGAGCTTTAAAATTGCTTTTCATGTCTAACTTCAAGATATTTATATTTATTTTCTCATAATTATAATATTCCTATATATCTCCGGCTTTTGAAAAAGGCCGAATAAAGAATGAAGGCTATGATACAATAAAGAGTTAGAATTTCATTTAAAAATTCCCTAATCCGTGTCGATAGGTTTCCAATTATTGGTAATTCCTCTTGATACATATTTTCACTTTTGAGACATATTGTTACAAACCTGCAATTCGGCTTCCCAGCATAGTTTGTTCCATCATTGGAAAGAAAGTTTTACAGTCATCTGAATGGGACGTTGTGCATCGGAGGACCCAGAGCTTGGCGACAAACTTGGCGACTTTGGCGCCAAAATAGATAATACCCGAAACTTCGAGAATTTTCCCGATCCGTCCAGTAGGAACCGAGATACGCCTCGAACGTTCCTGATTGGTTGAGAGGATTCTAGCCCCGCCTCCAGAGACCTATAAAAGGGGCTGTAGCTGCCAGAGCAGGCAAGCCAGTAGTCAGAGTGGACGGAGTGGTCGAAGAAGAGTAAGCGGAATCGACGGAGAGGAAGTCAGTAATCCGGGGCAGAGTCGGAGAAGTAGAAGACGGAGTAGTCGGAAGCGACTGAGTCAAGCTAGTGCTGAACTGAGCTGTGCGCTACTGTCTGCGGTAGATTCTGGTTGTATGCTGCTGTTGTATGCTACACGTCTCGGGTGAAGATAATCGTCTTCTGTGCTGTATATAGTTGTCGCTTTGTACTGTCCTGTGTGTCTTCGTGTAAATAAACGTCGTTGTTTTTATTCTACTTTTGCCTGCTGATTGAGCGTTCTACACACCATATCACTACCACTATCCAAACGAACCCCGGTAAAGAAAGTTCGTAACAATATTTTCATTTTTTGCCATTCAACTTAAAAATGTAATGCTTACTGAGTAATAAACGTTAATCAATAAATGAAGTTTGCATAATGTATACATTAATGATATTGAGATATTACGAATTAATTTGAAAACTAAATAAAAGCATCGACAGAAAAAATTACTTTATGATATTGAAGATGATTTCCGTTAGTATACTCAAAATAAATTCTCTCTGAAGAAAAAATTACTCATTTACTGGTAATTTTTGTTTATATTCGCATTAAAATAGCTGGAAGCTAATGGATATTACAGTTTTATATAGAATGATTTTTTTAATTGTTCAAAATAATAATACAGTCACCATAAAAAAAAAGTTGGTCATCATCAAAATAAATGATGATCAGAAAGGAGTCGTTATAATAATGAAACGCTCATCGTCATTATAACAACTTTTTTCTGATGATATTATATTTAATTCAACATTAAAGATTTATATTTACCACTATGCAGAAATATTGCAATTTCACACAAAAATTCTTAAACCATTTATTATGACATAGCGTAACAACAATAGGAATAACTGCACATACAGAGTTCAACACTCTAGCCAACATTAACTCATATTTCAGTGATTAAAAGTTTCAAAATATTGTAAATACTCAATCTGTTTTTAAAACTTAATAAAACTACAAAAGTGTGTGTTTTTTTTAATTTTATCATAATCTTAAATTAAATTGTCTTAATTCAATTATATTTCCTAAATCTAATTTTAATTAAATTTTCTATAGTTCAATTGTATTTCACAAAAATATACCTTTTCTAAAAATTAAAAATAATTTTTACTTACTGATATTAGAGGTATATTTGTGCTTGACGAGAAAAATATTACCTTTAGAAATTGTACAAACTTTATATGGTTGTCATATTTGCTAATTGGTCAAATATTTTCAATTCAAAAAATATATGTTCTAACAAAATAACACGTCTGTTTCGGTCAGTCAGACAGACGTAAAATATTTCACTAAAAATAATATGTCTAGTACTAGTTTAAGTTTCCCTGCCAAGTTTGATAATAAATAACGTATCTAAAATGAAATGTCATTATCCCCAAGAGTTTTCTATGAATAGAAAATATGTTTTTGATATATAACTTATTGATCCTTTTAAATCCAAAGCAGTGTTGTCGTACAATAATGTTTTAACCTTTTATAAGAGTTTTTAGATGCATAATACTATAAAAAGTAACGGATGCTTTTGAAATATCTCTTTTGAAACAATTATCTCTTCAGTTTTAAATGAATACTATTACTTTTCTTCTGCTTGAATTATTTTCTATACCGCAAAGACAAACTTCATAACTTAGCCATGTGTTATAGTTTCTTAACTATTTAATCTCAACCTTCGGCGATTTATTTTGTAAGATACAGTAGGTTTATTGAGAATAGATCTTGCAATATTGAGTCTTTGTCAGACAGTGGCGTTAGATAAGATATAATTTTCTAAATTTTTGTTTCAACGTGAAACATTTGATTTTGAAGTCAGATTTCATATATACAACATATCTATACACCTTTTTTCACATCGGTAGATCCCCTGATCCTATGATTTCGAAGACAAAACCCTAACACAAGACCAAAATGCTCTATATTGTTATGGATTTTAGTATTGCTTTCCTATACCGTAAAATTTTAATAAGAAAGAGTGTTTTACAGATATTGCAATGACATTTGAGAGAATTCCGCTTCAGTAACCTGGAACTTGGCGACGAATATGGCTACTGTGGTGACAAAAACAAATGTTCCCGAAACTGCTGGAATTTTGGCAATGTAATGAATGAAAGATAAATATACATTACAATAATGGAAAGTAGTTTGTCTTGTAATGGATATTATAAAAAAATCGAAAGAGTCAAATGAGTTGAACTCAAGTGAGAAATCAATAGTCAGTTGAGTTCAGACAAGTGCAAAATTGAGCTAAATATCTCAAATGCTGCCTTAATGTTTTGGGCAATTGCAGTTATTCTATAGCGATTTGCTAATTTTTGTGTTGATTTCAGTAATTACTGTTTTGTGTGTGCTTCTTTTTTTTTCTTGTAAAATAAATCATCGTCATCCTTTATTAAAGCTATTGAGTTACTCACCGTATAATCCTTTGACTGATATTTCGATACTTGTCTTAACATATAATGATGGTTTGATTATTGTCATGCAATATATAAATTTATATATTGTTTTGTCAAATTTAAAATGTTATCTGCTTGTTCTAATTTTTTCCATTACTTATTTCAAATAATAATTCAAAGCTTGATGCATAATTCCAAATTCAAATTTAATTTCATTAATTATTGTATTTTATGAACAACGTAAATACATAGGGTGTTATAGTTCCTTATTTTTAAGTTCCAAGGAGAGATCATTTTTGCAATAATATATGAGCACAGAAACATAAAACGAAGTCTCTACAGGGTTTCCTTTTCCATGAATTAAATTTAAAAAAATGTAATGTATAAAAAAGAATTAATGGTATTAAAAGTAAAACAATTTACAAAAAAGAATTAATGGTATAAAAAATAAAACAATTTACAAAAACGAATTAATGGTATAAAAAATATAACAAAACAACAATGTTACAAATTGTTAGCTGCAGGGCAATTAAAAATGTAGCAAAATTCAATATCAACAACATTTTAGAGTTCGAAGAAAAAATATGAGAGGACGTTCCACTTTAGAACTAATTAATCAATGTTCTTAGAACAGTTCGAAGGACCATTTCTAAATCCCGGGAAGTATCATATACTCGAATGCTTGGCAAACGAGAATCTTAAATGTTTAATAAAATATTTTAATTTGCGCAAGAAATTCTTTTTGTTTGAGTTAGTAACTTGTGCTTGCTGCTAGAAGGAATTAAAAGAAGAGTATGAAAATTTATAGACTCGAATTTATACTTTTGCTCAATTATTACAAATCTGTATTATGAACTAAATAATCTTTAAAATGTCAAAAAATTGAGTGATATGAATTTAATACAAAAAGAAGCAGTCACGCAACGTGCCTTGTTCGTTAGAAAAGATTCATCATTATAATCATTTTATACATTGCAATCTCACAAACGAAACAAAATTAAATTTATCAAAAAAGTATTTGTCCAAATACATCCCAATTTGGATACAAATTTTACTATCAGGCAAAATACAAGGGAGTTCAAATAAAAAAAGTACTAAACGACACTATGGGTATAAATGAAAACTTTATTCAAAGTATGCACCTTAGACCTGAGCACAACGACCCCATTGATTAACGAGCAGAATGTTTCCTTGTTCACAGAATTCCTGTGGCCGTGACTAAACCCAATCCTTCACAGCTTCCTTGAGTTCGCCGTCCGAGGTCCTCTACTTGTTGAATTCCTCGAGCAGAGAAGAACCATTAACTCCGAAAACTACACAGTTTCATCACGAACAAAAGACCAGGGTTACTCGTGGAGGATGTTCTGCTCCACGATAACGCAGGTCCATATGCACGTCTCCATGATCACACACGTGGAACTGGCCAAAGCTCGCTCATCCGTCCTACATCCCGGACACGTGGCCCTGCGATTTTCACGTGTTTGGGACCCTGAATAAAACATCTGAAAAGGAAGTGCTTCAACTTGGACGGCGAACGCATAAATGCTGTGAAGGACTGGGTCTCGTCATGACCACATGAATTCTGGGAATCTTTCGACTCGTTAATCAAAGGGATCGTTGTGCGCAGGCCTATGGTGTATACCTTGAATAAACTCTTCAATAATACTCAAAGTGCCATTTCGTACCTTTTCATTTGAACATCCCTTTAACAATGTCTGTTGTTTATTGAGGCCAATTTTCCACAAGCATCATCTTAATAGATTTGAAAATATTTTTGAAACATATTGAAAAAAATATTTTTAATTAAGATAATTAGTAATAAGGTCATTTAAATAATTAGCTAAAGGACTCGTTTTATTTATTATCGAAGTTGAAGGGTTCTTATGTGGTAATTTTAGTAGCAAAACCATAAAACACATACTAAATCAAATTGTATAATTAATATAAAATTTTATAGCTATATTTTATTACTAAGATCATTCGAGTTGATATATCAGAGAATTTTAGAGGGTTTAAGTGTCTCTTTCAAAGGTAAGAAAAGTTCCCTACTTCTTCAAAAACTAAAATGATATAGCTCGTGTTCTTAAGGGGCTGAAATACGAAGGAGCGCCTTCCTTCCACACTTAACAAGTGTCGATTAAACAAATGTGTATTTGGTCATCTTCTTAGAGTTCTCATAAAACTTCTTTTCTCCTCAACTCATCCGCAAAAGCGTTTCTAAAGAAAAATACTCGTCGCAGCTAATGACTCAATCACACTTAATTAAAGGTAGAAAAAATTCGTAGCAACATCCAGGCTTCTCGGTCAGTCGCCGTATTGTCGATGATCGAGCGTTTGGAGCCTTTTAGTATTGATAGACTAAAAGAATAAATTTATCAATTGCAAATTAGAGAAATTGTCATTTATTTTTAGATTACAAATCTATTAATTACAAATCTCCATAACTTTACGAGAAATCATCTGAGAGACATGAAATTCAGAAATGATATACAGCATTTTGTTCTGAAAGAATGACGAAAGCATAGTTGCGCAGAAATGAATACAATGCATACAGTATGGAATCAAACAAAAAGAGGCTTTATTGAACTCATAGCATGGTTACACATGATTGTCTGTCCAAGAGGAAGAACAGCAAGCAGATGTTCCTTAGTATGGGATAAGTCCTCCCCTTACTGCAATGGTTGCTTCGCACCGTCTCCCCATACTCAGCACCAAATTGTCCAACAGTTCTTGAGGTAAGAGTGCCCATTCCTCAATAAGCATATGTTTAAGTTGTCGGGTGTTCCCAGGAGGATGTAATCGTGCCGCAAGGCATCTCCCCAAAGCATCCCACACATGTTCTATCGGATTTAAATCAGGGGAGCACGCCGGCCAATCCATTCGAGTGGTATCTTCACTTTCCAGGAGCTCCTCAAGAGCACGAGTCCTGTGTGGCCGTGCATTGTCATCCATAAAAACGAAGTCTGACCCAATGGCACCTCGGAACAGACGCACATGGGGAAGGATCACCTCCTGACAATAGCGATCTCCAGTTACAGAACCTCTGTCGAAAACGTGGAGCTCAGCCCGCCCGTTCATCATAATGCCTCCCAAGACGACAACTCCAGGACCACCGAAACGGTCTCTTTCCGTGAAGTTACTGGGATGAAACCGTGTCCCGACCTCTCTCCAAATCAACTGGTGTTGGGAATAGCTTGTAACTTCACGGAAAGAGACCGTTTCGGTGGTCCTGGAGTTGTTGTCTTGGGAGGCATTATGATGAACGGGCGGACTGAGCTCCACGTTTTCGACAGAGGTTCTGTAACTGGAGATCGCTATTGTCAAGAGGTGATCCTTCCCCATGTGCGTCTGTTCCGAGGTGCCATTGGATCAGACTTCATTTTTATGGATGACAATGCACGGCCACACAGGACTCATGCTGTTGAGGAGCTCCTGGAAAGTGAAGATATCACTCGAATGGATTGGCCGACGTGCTCCCCTGATTTAAATCCGATAGAACATGTGTGGGATGCTTTGGGAAGACGCCTTGCGGCACGATTACATCCTCCTGGGAACACCCGACAACTTAAACATATGCTGATTGAGGAATGGGCACTCTTACCTCAAGAACTGTTGGACTATCTGTTGCTGAGTACATTGTATTCATTTCTGCGCAACTATGCTTTCGTCATTCTTTCAGAACAAAATACTGTATCCCATTTCTGAATTTTATGTCTCTCAGAGGATTTCTCGTGAAGTTACGGCAAAAAACGTACCTGTTGCTTAAGTTTTGCACACCAGTGTATATATGTGTGTGTTTGTGTGTAATGATATTTTAATATCAATTTAAATCAAACTAATTTCCAAAGTTCTATCTTAATTTTTCCCATAGGAAAATACTCTTATTTTCTGATCTCATTCCACGTATGAAGGTCAACGCATGTATTCAGTCGCCATATGGGCGGAAATCCCATGTTTTATAATTCGTTCTCTTCCTTATTTCTGATTTTGCTCCTCGCTTTGTGAGCGTGCTTTCTCCGCGTCTCTGCTTGTAAATAATTATGCTTTCCCGGAATGGATATTAAAATTAATTTTAATATAAAAAGTCTCTTCACTGCTTGTCAAACCTGCATTCTGCTTCAAACAAAATAAGCTTATTATATATATATGAAATTCGCTACTCTCATAATTAAAAACATGACAAATTTAAAGTTAGGCACTTTACAAAACATTTACTTGAAATAAGTAACGAAAATGATTGGAGAAAATAAAAAATTAATCAATATTTTCATAAAAAAATAATTACTTAAGAAGGAAAAACAATTTATGGTCAATCCTAAGGTTTTCCTTTATATAATGAAGGTAACTGTTAGAGCACTCCGACCACAATGTTTAATGAAATAAATTTTTTCTTAGTAAAATAAAATTTTTTCTTAATAAAATCTTTTTACTGTTACGAAATAAATAGAATTCTCTGAAAAATACTACTCGAAGAAAAAGAAGCTGTGATTTTTAAAGGCATCATAATTAAGATACCGACCATTCAATAGGAATCAATTTTTCATCTTCTTTTTAGATACAGTTTCATTTTTTCGGAATTCCCATTGTTCGCCTTCTTTGGTTTAGATTGTCTTTCAAATTCTTTTTTCTTATTCCCAACAAAACGAAAAGAAAATATCGTTTTCTTTCAGATTGCAATTAGTTCAGGATATTGCAATCTGAAAGAAAACTTTTACTTAACGAGAAAGAAAGAACTTAACGAGAAAGAAAGAACACTTTTACTTAATCTTTTTTTAGAACTCAATACTGACACCGATGTTAATTTTTTTATCATCCTATATTTTCTTACTACAAAAAATTTTCCAAATTTCAAGAATAATTTTTTAGTAAGAAGACAAATGTGTACTTTTTATGAAGTTAGGTTTAAGATACCGGTTTACAACCAAACGGCGTAATCATTTTTT
>JAPMOR010114215.1:134362-153684 GCA_026543865.1 Argiope aurantia
GACAATCTAGAGCTAAGAAAGGCACTTCTTATGTATATCTATTACAAATAATATGGTTAATCGGTTATTATTAATTCTAACTGCAACTGTTATTAAAAATAGCCGATTAGACATATTGATCGTAGCTTATACGAAATTTTATTCTATGTTAAATGAAATAAAGCGTAGAGTTCTTTAAAATTTATTCCCTCATGATAATCGAAACAATTAACATTTTTGTATTATTCTTTTTTAAATATCTGACTGGGTAGCGTCCCAGTCCAATTAGAAGACAAAGAAAGAGAAAAAAAAAGATTACGGGAAATCATTCTGAACTTGTTTAATATTAGAAGAGAAGATAACAAATTAACTGAGAAAGTTCTAGGAATTTAATGCCGACAGATTCAAATTGGGACAATAAGAGACCTCTCGAATGATTTGACTCGACTAAGAAACTCGAATGATTTGAAAGCAATTTTTTTCGAATTCGGATAAAATAAAATTATTTTCAAATATATTTCACTTACAGCATATAAACCATTTATCAATAGAAAATCTCATTACAGCTATTAAATGACATAACAAGGGGCAACGGATATGTCAGGTATTTTAAATATATTCACATTACTTTCTGACAAAATTGATTTTGTTGCGATAGAGGATGATGCCGCCTGATAATCATTCTCGAGATGGTCGAGGAAAGTAAACAATTCCATCACCGTATTTCAAACAAACATTATTTTGGGAAAGTCCATGAATTGGTATCTCATGGGATTGTGATTTCCGGTGGGTTAATTTTCATATATAGATAAAACAAGCTGACTACTGTAATTTAACGTTAATATTATATCAATTCTATCATTAGAAAATAAAATGCAATTACGTATGTATTTTCCATTACTTACTGACAATAAATTTATAAAATATATAGAATATATCATTTTTACACACAAAAATACCGTATTTTTTACTGATAATGTATTACTATGTAACATAAAATAATTATAGTACTTAAATTGGCGAAGAAATATTCGTATAAACTACGCCACACTAAATACTTCTGCAGAGCATTTATATTACCTATTACAGATTAATTCTTAATATGTAGTTCGTTATTCAACACCATTCAATATCTATTATTGATTAAGGTTTGTTTAAAATAATTAACAATCAGAAAACGGCAAAGTATAACTTTGTTATTAATCACTAATGAAAACGTTTGACAAAGTATCTTCATCTTCGGATCGTTACAATTAAGTGTCAATGCCATAATGAAACAATGACACCATTGTCCTGCTTTTATCTTACGAAAAACTATCAGTAAATATCTAACTGAAACCAACCCACATATTTCAATCCGGCTCCTTTAATATCGATTCAAAAATCGTATCGATTAAACCTGCATCATTCCCACCATACCTCTGAAAGAGGAGCACAGACGAAAAACAACAAACAAATATGAGAATTCAATCTAAGCAGCGTCGTAGCGTCTGGAAGGGACTAAGAAAAAAAGAGAGAAAATTCGGATGGGTAAAACGAATTCATCATTTTTTTTTCACTAATTCTTCTCCAATTCAGCATCTCAAAGAAATATGTTCTAAAAGCCTTTTCTTTTGTGGGACAAGGACTTTTATTGGATATCGATGAAACAATAGTGACGTGAGAAACTTTTCTAACTTCCTTTGTCCTGAAAGTATTATAAATAAACACAAAAATGACTGTAAATAGTTTGTAGTTATGCTATTTTTTAGCATACATATAGTTAAGATTTTTGAACAAAGAGATTTCATCAGTAACAGACAGATTGTTTTGCAATCAACACGACTTCATGCTTTGTAATTTGCTTAAGCTATAATTTGAACAATTATGTAATTTACTCTCTCTACTTCAATAGTAAATAAATGCATTTCACTACATCAAATTTTTCACTTTAGGAATGGAATTCTCTTGCTGCGCAATTTGCAAATTATTTGATTTTATATAGAATAATAAACCAGAAGATGCAATAAAAGAATAATATTAATTAGTATGGCATATAAATTAAATAACCATACTTGACTACTCTGTTTCTTCCAAAGGCATTTCGGATAAATCTAAATGATCTCATTACGCAACAGCATTGTCAGAGACTGTGGCTGAGTTTCTACAGTCATCACCAGAAATTCTCTCCCGTAGAAGGTCCATTCCTTGGAACTAGTCAACCTATTGCATTTCTGTATCTATCAAGACGAAGAGAACCAACCACTATGTTCCCTTCTAATCTCCTTTTTTGAAGTACTTTCCGAAAAATATAATTACAGTTAAAATATCCATAGGGAACGCATAATAGAATTCATTATTCATATAAGATATGCTGATTCTTTTCTTATTATTATCAATGACAAATGGTCAATGATCATAACATAGTGTTATAAAATATTTTCCTGTAATATAAATCTGTAAAATATCTCTGGACCTATATTTAAGACAAAAATATATATGAATCCACACGGAATTGGTCGTTTCAAAGTATCCATGCATATTCCCTAAAAAAAGTGTTGTTACCTTTACAAAATATAAGGTCTTTATGTAAGACCTTAAACACCATGCGTACTCGTTTTTTTATTCTCAAAATCTCGCATAGATGCATTTGATCTTTGAAGTATAGTGAAAAGATGCATTTTGAACATCTCATTTTGACAGATTGAAAACAAAATTTGAAACAAAACAACAATTTCAGAAACATGAGCATATATCTGATTTCATTTATCTAGGTGTTTGAATTTTTGTGTTGTTGCATTTATATGCATGCGAATATACAGGTAGTAGATAGTAGGAGATACGACACATTTTGATAATTTTATATGGATAAACATTATAAAATTTGATATGGATAAACATCATAGAGGCTAAAACTACCATGTCAATTTTATCTTTCCTAGTTTTCTGAATTTATCTAAAGTTTCTGGTTATTGTCTTCATTTGTACTCAGACAGATAGAAAAACTTACTTTGAATGGATTTCGTTCAAACTTTGATTGAAATCTATAATTACGGATAACATATCATACCACATTAAATTTCATCCTTTTAGCTTAAAGCGATTTTGAAATATTGTATTTCCGCAACAAGCAGACATAATTCAATGACGCGTTTTCTACAGTGAATACAAACTTTCATTTATCTATCTGAATAATTTTTGAAGTGTTAAAAAGCAAATTTATTAACTTAGATCATTTTTCTGTTATTCAGACTGGGGGTTTTAAGCATATTATTTTTCAGAGATATTATACATATTCACAAAATGGCTTTTAAAAGGGCAAACTCATAATACTTTTGCATAGTGATGTATTTATTAATTTTCATTAAATTTTGAAAAATATGAACAAAAACTATATTTATTGGAGTACGAAAAAATACTCAAAAGGAACTCATTCGATGTCTATACAAAGTCGCATTCTTTGTATAGTCTGAATGAGATTCTGAGTCTAAGATCCATTTCATCACCTGTGATATAAAAAAAAGATTTCTTGAATTCAATTGCAGAAATATGCTTCATCTATAGAAAACCAGTTATTCATAGAAGAACGCAAGTAACCGATAAAAATATTCAAAAGATGTTAAGTCATGTGATATAGGAAGACATTAGCAGGTGCTAATAATCTAATCCTTTTACGGAAGAATTCAGAATCTAACTATTGTATTACAACTGAATATATAGTCATGAAGAGCACTTAGTATTTGCGACTATATAAATAGAAGTAAAAAAAAAAGCAGACAAAATGAAAAAGAACATCTATCCATAAACAGAACTCCTAGATATTGTAAATTTCAAAGATGGTCAAGAAACTTATTTTATCATATAAACCAAATCATAAATTTCTGGATTTTCGCTGTTCATGAAAGTCAGAAAGTTTGTCATCAGGTGATAAATTTTATGCACCAAGTCCATATATACATCGGAAAAATCAGTAGAATACGATTACTACGTCGTAATAGGAAAACATGCAAACAAAAACTTAAGTCATGTAACAGAATAAAACATTTATTTTACGCCTAAAGGACAATATAAGTCATAATATTCTTGCAAGTCAGTGTTTAACGAGAGAAAATACTTCTATAATGAGAGAGAAATCTAATTTGGGAAATAGCATTCTTTCAGTTTAGTTTAGTTATATTAACGTCCCGTTTGAAGCAACACTAGGGCCTCTATGGGACAGACCTCGTAATTTTGAACCGCGGTCAGATGACGAGGACGACGCCTGAGCTGGCACCCCCTCTCCACACCACACCACACCACACCAGCGGGAGGACGTTTGGTCATGACGTATTTAACGTGCAACAGACCCCCTTACACGACGGTTCTTCGGTGGAATCGGGTCTCGAACCTGAAACCCTCCGGTTCCGAAGCCGAGACCTTACCACCAGGCCACCGTGCTCCCCAGCATTCTTTCAGAATGGAAGATATAGGGAATATCAAATGCCTGGCTATGAAGAGTTTATTCTTTGTTAATTTATGACACTAACACTGAAAGAATGCGGTGATTACATCCGAAAGATGAAAGAAAAAAACATATTTTCTTCTTTATCTTTTAAAGTAGGTACTACTCTCATGGAGAAAGTTGTGTCCCTTTTGCTACTGCTTTTTACATTCTTGTATATAAAGTATATAGAATATTATAATCTTCAAAATATTCGAACTAGAGATTTTGAGAAATCATCACATTTCAAACCTCACTGAATTCGAGAAACATTTTAGGCATTATGTCTCACTTTCTGAGAATACAATAACTCAAAAACGCTTTGGACTCGAAGGATGAAACTTGGTGTATAGACTTGAGACTAAATTTGTAGATTTCTGTCGAATTTGGAACGAAATTTATTTCGAAAAAGCCCTTTTTTCAAGCTTTCCGAGTACAAGTGAATTTGATAACTACAAAATATAAAGAGATACAGTATTTGATACATAGATTTAGCATTTAAAATATGAATTCTTATCAAATGTTGAAACAGGCCTTTCAAAGACTTCATGTAAATATGGAAACTGAATTAAACAAATTAAAGTTGGTATATAATCATGTGATTATAATTGAAATTCCATCTCAGATTTTTGTTTCCGTCGGTCAAGGAAATTTGTATTCGAACGATAGATTCAATAAAAATGCTAGATTCACATCATTGGTCTATATTTTATAGCTATTGTTCACCAATTCCATGCAAGGTATTCACGGATTTACCAAAACCCACAATTATGAGGGGAGGGTGGGACTGTATTGGAAAATATGCCAGAAAGATTCAAGTAGACTGTTTACATAGAGTATATTGATGGGTAGGGAAATAATAACTCATGTATTATATATTATTTCTCTCATATAAATAAAGTAACATACACATTAAAATTTCGAAAAGAAACCACATTACTTTAATTAACAAAATTAAGTATTGTAGTAGTTAAAAATATTAGACAATGAATTCTAAAGCTTCCATATCTGCTTATATATACATCTTTAAAAATTACACACAATTCTGCCATTATAACATTTTGATAAATTGATAAAAAAATTCACCTCCATTCTCAACGCATAAACTATCGCATTCTTTATTTCCACATATTTTTAAATAAATTCATACAGTTTAATGCATTAATGAAAGCATTTTGTTTATCTATATTTGTCCTAATCATTTTTTGTTAGAGGAATGTTGTATACTGTTATGAAATAAAAATTCATCAATTGTAAAAATTAATCAAAAATATCAATGGTACTGGCAGCTATATACTGCATAAATTGTGAAATACGGAATAAGAAATAATATTATTTTCTATCGCATTACGAGTGAAAACTAAGAGACTTCTTCTTTATTATTTTCTGCGCATTTATTTGCAACCCAATGTCTCAACCCATAAATATTTTTCTATCACATTTAACCATTTTCAAATACATGAATATCTCATTCCAACAAGTACAATTTTTTATTATGAATTTCGTCAGAACCTACCATCGTATATTAACCATAACATACATCAGTAGAAAATCCAGCACCAAAATCTGCTTAATTCTTTTAGTATCTCTATGTGTGTATGACACAGGCATTCATCAAATATATAAAACAGATATTTATGATACATGATTGGACAGGTTGTAAAATTAATCTTTCATGTGTCTCAAAATCGAAATCTATGCCTGTAGGTACAATTAAAATTGTCCTCTGTGTGTTACTATTTACTCTAGATAAAATCCCAAAGGAACTAGATGATAGATTTGTCATCTCTATCTTTCATATACTCTCTAATCCTATTCATCTATATCTATATCTATACTTATAATAAAGCTCAATGTGTGTGTGTGTGTGTGTGTTGGCGCACTACAGGCCAGACCATTCAACCTACAGCTACCAAATTTGGCACGAGTATACCTTGGAGGCCGGGAATGTGCACCTGGGGGTTATTTTTTCGAATTTTTAATTAGAATTTTATTTATTTAAAAATTAAGCGAAATTTTGACGTGTTTCTGCTATAACTGCCGAAAATATTACCGCACAAAAAAGATTTTTACATGAAGTTAAAGATAAAAAATTTATCTTTTAAATGATACTACTGTTTTAATCTGAAAATTAAATTTCTATTTTTAATGAATTTTTAAATAAATATTTTAACTATGTTTTTCAATAATTTTTTTCGTCAAAAATAAAAATGAGGATTAAGCACGTTTCGCATTCAGGAGAAAAAAATAGCTTTTTTCAAAGTGTTGCCATCACATTGATTAAAGCTCTAACTGAAAATAAATTAAATCTTTTTGGAAATGAAATCTGCAAAAATATAATTTTCGTCACGTGTCTGTAGGAAATGAAACAAATATGAAATATTATTTTTTCTAAAAAATAAATTCAAGAAAAATTCTTTTATGATCTTTTACACTCTCTATATTAGTAATCCAATAAATAAATTTTATTTTAAGGCAAGTTTTTTTAATATGAACAGGATATCCATTCAAATCATGGCCACACAGCTAATTTGTAAACCTTTAGTAAGACAAAGATCTGTTGCGACATAAATCGTAAATATTTTATTTAAAAGTAGCAAACGATTATTTTAATAATTATAAATTTTATTTTGTAAATAGTTGTGAAATTCAGATTGGCAACAGTGATATTTTTGGAACTTTTAATTTGTTGTTTAAAAACGATGCTAGAATTTTGAATGAAAATAAGTTGATGTAAATTTGATAATATTATCTATAATGTAATAAGATTTAGTTTCATAATAAGTTTGTCTGCATTCTATTTTTGTTGACGCACGAACACAACAGATTTACTAAAATGGTTTAAATAGAAAAATGATTATATTTTATGTAACGTAATTCAATAAATGCTCTAATAAATAACGAATTTTTGATTTTACATAAAGCTTCTGCTGTCGAAATCACGAATAACAAAATGCTCTTGAAACACTAATATTTTAAATAAAAAGAGTTAATTTCCATTCAACCAAATCAATCACTTAAACTGACGGATTTATGAAAATTTGAATATCACTATTCAATAAAAAAAAAGGATAATTTTAGATTTTCCATCGATCGTTTCAAAAAAAAAAAAAAAAAAAAAAATACGCCAATCAGCGCGCAGGTTTCTAAGAATAATTGGCCTAAGATTATGAAAATGTTGAGTTTTTCTAGACTTTTAACATTCGAAACTTCATAAATAAGTCTTAGTTGATCGTGGAAAATAGAAACATTCATTCATTTATTTAAAATTTGATGTGTCCAGAATATTTCTTGGAATATGATACCTTACTGCATTAAATTTAGACTTCATAATTTTTGAAATATATTTATAGGCCAGGCGAAAATATTATTATTGTTTTCATTTCAATTCTTTGGAAAGCAAAACTAAAAACTGAATTTTATGCTGAATCTGAGAAATTTTTGTTGAATTATTGTTTGAGATATTACATAAATTATGAAAGTATTTTGTAGTTCACATAAGACTTAAATACCGAGCGATTCTGTTTGCAATACTCATATTCAATAATAATAATAATAAATAACAATAAAGATGACAAATAAAATAAAACGCTTGGTTTTGTTAAAAAATATCTTTATATTAATTGCAATTTCATCATTTCCACTTTAAATTAAAGTTGAAGTCTACCGGAAATGACAACAAATTAGCAAAATATATATAGTAAATTGAACGAAATGATCTAAACAACAGTATAAGTTTGGTATAACTATCAAAATTTGAAGATTAAAAATGTTTTGTTTGAGAAGAGAGCAGTTACTTAAAATATTTAATTGAAAATTGTAGCGAGCGGTAATATTGGCGAACCGTCTGGTCGCCAAAGGCGGCTTGTTTAACATAAGAGCAGCAATATATCATTCACAGTATGTCATACTGACGTTGCCCGTTACTCACAGATGGAGTGATTTGTCTGTTTCATTTTGAAGTCTATCTTTTAGGGAAATGAAGTAGTAAAGATGTATTGTTTCGGTAAAAGGAATGTGCTTATCTTATCTATATAATGGATATTTATTTATTTATTTATTTATTGCTTTATTAAAAGCGCCTCTGAGTTTTCTGAAAAGAACTTCTGACACTTGTCTAAACACATTGTCCCTGAAACTTGTCTAAAGTTGTACAATACTTTGGCTTGTAGTGATAAAATTTTGAACATAATATCTCTGATCTTTAATGACCTGTTTAACTAAAACTATCGACTTATTTAAATTTGTAAGAATTTTCCCAATGAATTTAAGTAGACTGCAGAAATACCAAAAAACGTTCATATAGAATGACATTCCTGCCTCCGGGTAGCAATTATAACTTTGTGCATAGAGAAATCGTTTGGTGCAGGCAAAGTCATTTGGCCATGGATCGAAATCCCAACGTCTCTATCATCAATAACTTCCATCCATTTTGAAAACTCTATAAGCAAATTTGTTAGTTGGTATAAAAACTGATATCTAGAAATAACTATTATCAGTAGGAATATCTGCAAAATCACTGTTCAAGGATTGTTAACTTTTTAAGTGAAGTATAATAATCAATACTTCACTTAAAAAGTGAAATAATAGTCCATCAACGTGTTATTAACACGTTGATGAACAGTACGCCCTCAGCTCATGAAAATGATGCGACATAAACGGCTTAAGCCGTTCTGTCATATCCCATAGTTTTATAATATGCGTTGTGAAGCTATGACTATAGGCAATGTATGAAATTTTGTAGTATCTCAGCAGATACTGCCACAAAGATTGTACTGCTCAACAACGTGTTAATATTATTATGTTTCTTGAACCAAGGCGTATATAGAATTACATTTTTTAACTGTGGATATTTTTTATTCCGTAAAGTATCTGCTTATTTTAAATTATGATTTTTCTTCACTAGAAAGGAAAATAGATCGTTTAAAATAGGAATACACATATTTGGATTTTATTTGTTACTACTCACACTATTTTTTGATGATTAAAATGCTTCCTTTATACTTAGTACACGAGAACGTAAAAATAAATCCGTAGTCCTGTGCTGAGAATAAGATTTATGCTAATTACCATTATTTATGAATCCGTATTCCTGTGCTGAGAATAAGACTTTTGCTAGTTACCATTATTTATGAATCCATATTCCTGGGCTGAGAATAAGACTTATGCTGATTACCATTATTCATGAATCCGTATTCCTGTGCTGAGAATAAGGCTTATGCTGATTACCATTATTCATAAATCCGTATTCCTGTGCTGAGAATAAGACTTTTGCTAGTTACCATTATTTATGAATCCATATTCCTGTGATGAGAATAAGACTTATACTGATTACCATTATTTATCGAAGCCTCAAATAATATCAGAAATTCATCTTAAAACTTACCGTTCTGAGCAAATTGTAAGTAGATGATTTGAGTAATAAATATCTAAGAATGAAAAATAATCTCATCCAAAATATGCACTCTTATCGAATAAAAATTCTTATACTTTTTATTCAATAGAATTTACTTTCCTTAGCAATAAAGTTGATTTATTTCTGTTGATGATGGTTTAATTTACATTTTTCTGGAAAGGAAAATAATATTCATATCCTTCTTGTAATTTTCTTACCTGACTTTTGAAAAATTACATGTCAATAGAGTTATAGTTATAATAGATCTAATCTGTTGTCATATAGTATGTTATCATTTTAATAGATAATAAGGATTTTAACTTGATATGAAATGGACAAGGTAGTATAAAAATATCAGTGCTGTGATTTTAAGTCATAGCTTACTAAAACTTACAGATTTTTCCTATATATGAGCATTTAATCTCACAAATATATATCCTAAAACAGGCAAATATTTGCAATTTTCTTAAACCCAAATTTCTTTGCCACCAATTTTTACGAAAGGGAATTCAGTCTCTTTTTTGTTACTTATTGGTAGTTTTGTGGTCTAATGTATTTATGTTTTACTATTATAATATTGACTTATATTAGGATGTTATAGAGCGACATATAAATAATAGTTTTGCTTTGTTTAAAAATATATTTCAGCTAATTTATAAACATGGCCTCTAAATGATGACTTTAAAAAATCATAAATTAAATGGGCAGTGAGGATATAAGTTCTATTGAAGGTAATAGCTACTTTGAAGTCCTCCACCTTCCTCTAAATCAATTAAGTGAACATCAAAAATGCAAGTAAAGAAAAGAATAAATACCGATTGAAACATCAATTGTTATTATTTTTCATTGTGTTAATATACTTGATCTTTCCAATTTCGACCCAATCTTGAAATCTCTAATTTTAATCGTTAATAAGGGATGAATTCTTATTAGTTCTTCACTTTCTGCTAACACTGTTTATCCACGCTTCCTATTTCCTCATCAATATAATTGTTTGTAATATAGTTAAGAAGAAAATTTAAACAATTACTTTGCATGAAAATAACTAAGATCTTTCACCTTTTCCATCTCATTTGAGAGTTTGAACAGAAAATTTAAAACACGATATTAGTCTATGAACATCCTGTATTAAATCTTCAAAGACAGTAACAGAAAATGGGAGCATCTTACCTTCAACTTTTCTTCTCGTAAATGTTTCTTTGATGTATCATGGATTAGTAAAGAATTGAAAAACTATTATGTTTTCTACACATTCAGAATAATAGGAGAGATATGACAATAGAAAAATTGAAGCAGTTTCATCCTTTTCCATTAGCATGCTTCAAAAAATTTATTTGTACTTCACATTTAATTTTTGTATATTGATAATCAACAGTTTCGTATTGTTTAAGCGACAGCCAAATTTTGTTCCTTTATGGCAGTGTGAATTCCAAATGAGACGTTTCATAAACTTATTGACATTAGTGAAAAAAGAACAGTATCAGTAATTCTTATAATGAAATTTGTTTTCACGACTTTTAAAAATCGTTCTTAATGTTTTCTTTCATATTTTTGTCGTTAATTATATTAGTTTAAAAAGACAATTCACATATTGTTATTTATCCGTTGAACTCTTCTCCTATAATAACTGATTTCCAGAAAAATTAATATTTACGCTATTTTCAATAAATCTGAAGTATCTTAAATATAATTGCACATAATTGTAAAGCCATTTTAATTAAATCACTTTAATAATATATCGTGTTATTAAAATTATTAAATGAATCTTATTTATATTCAAAATATTGAATTTAAATGATTGAAATCATTCAAAATATTGAAACCATTTTTTTTAAAATCTGTATTTTTATGACTCGCCAAATAATTCTTCTATTATTCGTCAAATTTTAATTTAAAGAGCGAAAGATAGTTAATCGTAAATGATTTTTTAAAAACTATGTAGAGACGAAAATACGAGTACTCAAATGAAATTATGAGATACAAATAGAATCTTGCTTGCTAAAATTAAGTTGTAACTTCGAAAGAAACAGTGCTTTCTTCGCCAGTCGATCATGCAATCATCGGGTCAAACTACGGGGGGAAAATGTTGAGAAAAGAAATCTATGAATTATTATGATTCAGAAAAGATAAGATCCATGAGACCAGCTTTATTCTGTTTACTAATGCTCAACTGATCCAAGATCAGTTATTTTTTCAAAGTCAAATGATCCCAAGATCAAGAGTTATCACAGGGTCATGTATCAGTTCTTCCCGTACCTATATAATCTTGGCTAGGATATAACAAAACTATATAATATAACTACGAGTGCATTAATCTTAAAGAAAACGTGGATTTGCTTACTCGTCCGGTCACTTCCCCCCCCCCCCCTTGATACTCACCTACCCCTTCAACAAGAAAATCTCAATGAAATGTAATTTCGGAAAAATATCTGCTTCCAATTCTCAGTCACATTTTAAAATTTTGATTACCGATGACGAGTTAAGAGTTTGAATATAAAAACTAAATAATAAATGCCAATTTTTGAAAAAAATTTTTGGATAGATTTTATTTTAAATATTTTTGAGTTTGCAATTTTGTAAAAAAAATGCATTCATCAATATTGTGTGCATTACCAATATATTATGCCTATTACTATATATCCATTATCTTCTGCTGAACAGTAATATATTCAAACATTCTCTATTTTCTTCCGTTGCTTATAGTTTTTTAACGGCTTATGAAGAAGTGTAAAAAGAAGTGGCGAAAAAAAATTCCGATTTTCCTAAACAAGAAAAAAAAGAAAGAAAAGCGAAAATTGCTATTCTAAAAGCCTTGTATCGTTTTCCCTCAAAAGCATAAAATCTTCCAAATAAGAATAAAGTCCACGATCATCAAAAAATAAAAACTATTCTAATAATTTTTATTTTACTCCCTCGGAATTCCGCTTTAAATGACTTCTCACCCAGACATGCATTAAACTACATTTTATTCCTTCCAACACTTTCTCGGATCGGAAATAAAAAGCTTAAAGGAGTGGAAATCCTGACGGCTTAATCTTTTGCCACACAGTTGAAAGTAATATCTCTGGGGGACTATCAGAAAGAAGACTCTCTCTCTCTCTCTCTCTATCCCAATTTTATGTCTTTTTCTTCTCTTAAAACGCCGCAGTCGACATATTTCAAAATCTGAAGACACAAGAAAAAAAAATATGTTGTTAAAAAAAGAATCTGAGAGAAAAAAAAATGTGTGTCTGATTTCTTACATTTTTTTTTTTCTTTTAATTTTATTTTTTGCAATGGAAGGAATGCACTCAGTTCAAAATAGGAAAGAAACACACTTTTTTTTCCCTTATTGGTCAATTCTAGATTTGTCCTTATGTTGAACCAAACTTCCAAGTTGAAATATTTACAGAACAAAAATAAATAAATACTGAATTTAGTTGGTTGACTTGAGCAGAATATTTCAGGTGTTATAATATGACATGGAAACATTTAGTGAAAAATGGAAAAAAAGCACTGGATGATACGAAAGAAGGTATTTAAAGAGAATTGAGAATTTTGGTGAAATAAAATTCATTAATTTTCTCTGAAAATTATTTCACCAAAAATGGAGAAGGAAAACTAAAACATCCTTCGAGAATGTTTCTATCAATATAAGATAAGCAAATGTATCGAAATCTTTATCAAGATTTTATTAATGTAAATATTAGGCCGTGCTAAAATGCTTCATCTTGAAGAGGAGAGTCTTTATAGTAATTTTTGGGGTGGGATGAAAATTGCAGAGTATATTTATTTTCATAAGCTAATTATAAATGAAATAATGTCTACAGTTCCAGTTCAAAATGTTTATATGTTCATTGAAAGAAATTATACCAAACTCCAATTTTATGCACGTATGCTGTAAAATGTTCTAAAATATGAAATTGCAAAGTCAGACAAATGTTTAAAATACATCACTGAATAAATTGATGAAGTGAGTAATATTTATTCTTTGAGCATATTAACTTATATGAATTGAATATTTGAAAATCATTAAGCAAAATCTTTGTAAAGCCAAAAATAAATTATAAAATGCTAAGATTGCTTATTAATAAGACTTTCAAAGTACTCTCCTTATTTATAAATGCTCCTCTCTCAATATGTCTTTAATTTTAGGAATAATTCTTTAGAATCCCTTTTATAAAACGCAGCTTTAAGTCCCACAAATATTTGCGAAAAAATAAGTAACCGCTCGCCAAGAGCGATTCAAAAATGTAAATGATGCCTTTTTGAAAAAAACTCACTGGAAACCAAATCCTATCGGATTTTCGGGGAACGCTTTTTAATATTGTATAATTAATAAGTCGATACATATATATTCTGATGTATATATTTAATATAAACTTATGTGAGTTTTTTACTTTGGCAAAGTAATATATACGATAAAATAGAACAGTTTGATTTCAAAATTAATAAAAGGGGAAATTTCCATTGAAATTTAAATTCTAAAATTTCAAAAACCAACTTTTTTAGAAATAAACTAGATAAACAGAATGTCCTGTATTGAGGAGATAAAATTCCTTATAAAATCACATATTATTTCTGAAAACTATTTTAATATAGAATGACTAATACTTCTTAATTGAATTTTTCACTCTTTTGAGCATACTTTCTAGATTTTTCTGCTTTGATTTTTTTCTAATTTATTTTGTTTTAATAATGTCTATAAATTGGATTCATATTTACTCCTTTCTTACTTTTTTTTGCAACATTCATCTATCTTTCATAAACGATATTTCATTTTCGAATAGTTCTATATTTCTCTTTGTTTCAGATCTGCCAACGTTTGAGGAATGTGCAGCATATACCTCTTTGATCATGAAGCATTACATATGAATAAGAATAAAATGAATACTTTAAAAAAAATTGCGGTGTGACATCGGGTTCAGATAAGTTTTATAATATACTAAATGCTATCGGTAAAGTCTTAAATTAAGCCTCTTCTTTAGATATTTTATTTTCCTCAGAGATTTTATAAAATTTCGAAGCTAAAAATATCACTTAAATATTCAGAAAGTAGCATTTTTAGAACTTTATAATTTAGATACTATTTGTCGACCAATAATATGAAGCAATTTTCCCTTTTTTTAAAGAATGCTTGCGTTTTCTAGCCTTTTCTTCTTCCGATTCTTCATTTTGTCTTTAATAATCTAATTTATTAAATTTATATTAAACAAGGTTAAATAATTATTAATATGAAGTTAATAAAAGATTAAATAGGATTTTCTTTCAGAGACATGGCATTAACCATTCTTCGAACTTAAAAAAATACTACTATATTCTCGGTATGACTTTTGTGTTTCCGCTCAAAGTTTTTCAACTAAAACGTTAAATACTTGTGCTAAATTTTTGTTATTTTTTAGAAGAAATATAAATGATCTAAAAACTAAATGTTTGGAAATTCGTAAAATCCCCCCTCCCCCTATTAAGCTATAAGTTTCATCTGAATGACTTACAACCTCGAAAAATGAACCAGGTCCAATATCAGTACAAAACAGCCATCACCAACATCTTCCTCAATTCTTCCGAAATAAATTTTGATCTATTACTGAAATATGGACGAAAAGACATCACCAAGAGGGCATTAACTTTCTAGGATACAAAAACTCATTTACCCATCGGGTGGATCCACTTCCACGGGATGTGCCACAGAAGGAAATCTACGAGAAGTACAAATTAAAGAAAATGTTTAATTAAACTATTCAATCATGTTTTCTTAGAATTGCGGTTAATGAAAAAAAGTCGTGTGATTACATTAAATACAAAAATAAACAGAAAATAAATTTGAAATCTCTAACATAAAGGGATAAATTTATTTCATTTTGATTTTTAAAAAATATTTTATAATGTTTTTAATGATTTATTTAAATAAATATAATTTTATCTGGCCTATGTTTAATTTTATAATTTGTTTAGAATTAATATCAATAATGTGTTCAGTACTATTTTAATTTTCTTCTGAGTAATAGTTTATCTTAAAATTCTATACAATTTATTGAATAGTAGTTTAATTAATGGCCTAAAAGTGCGAAAAGGGTGAAAAATTTCTATCTGTGTTGAAGCCAGAAATAAAATAAAAAATGGGGAAAAAAAACTGCCTTAAATATTTTACGTTATTTTTTCCCTAAAAAGAATGTCCCTCATCACAAGAAAATAAACAAAAGTAAAAACTTTCACTTTTTAGCATTTCTTTTTGAATATCTTTTCAGTCAAACATACATTCAACCACATTTCATTCTTTCCATAATTTCCTCGGCTAAGAATTCAAAAGCTTAAATAAGTGAACATTCTAGTGACTTAATCTTTTGTCATGCAGTTGAAACTAATATCTTTGAGGCTATATCCAAAGGACGATTTTATTTTCATTCCAGTTTATGTCTTCTTCCCCTTTTAAAACCCCGCGTCGACATATTTCAAAATCCGCAGGCGTTAGAAAAAAATATCTATTGTTAAATATTCAAAAGAAAAGGAAGCAATAATAGTTTCTGTTTGAATTCTTATATCTTTTATTTTATTTTCTAATGCTTGAGAAATAACTCTGCTCAAGATAGAAAAGAAATACATTATTTTTTTCTTTGGTCAACTATATATTCACTTTCATGTCATACTAATCTTAAGCTCTGAAATCTTTACATGGCAAAAATAAATAAATAAATATGAAATTTTTGTGAAAAAAATACTGAATCTAGTTGCTTGACTTGCAGAATATTTGCGGTGATGTACCATGGCATGGAAATATTTCGTAAAGAGTTTTCAGAAATGTACCGAGTGTAGATCTTCTTTGCAGAAGATATTTTTAGGAGATTTAGGAGTTCTGAATAAATTCACTTTTCCCCCTTTTGGATATTTTTACAAGAAAGGAACTCAGCCATGAAATCTAGGAGAATGTTTTTGTCAACTTAAGATCAGCAAATGGATCGAATCTCCTTTGTAATTTTTTTTTTGTGAATACAATTGTTAGATGCAGTTAAATCAATTAAGCTAAAAAAGGGTTGTCATTACTGGATTCTTAAGTGAATATTTACTTTGAAAAAATCAAAAAATCATCAGAAAATAGGCAAGAGTAGTTTCTGGGACACTGTTGTTGAAAGATCATATTCTAAGTTCAGTTCCGTTTATTTATCTTACAAAATATTTTTAAAAAATAAAACTGTGAAATGCAGGGTGCTTCAACAAAAATGTTGAAAATTCATGATGATGTAGAATGGAGAAAATCATAAAGTAAGCAATATTTATGCGAAAAAATTATGAATGATGTTTGCATTATTTGTTCAAACAGAAACATAATTAAATAAATAAATATTAATTATCCTATTTATAAAACTTATATCTTTTAAAATATTATCCAACTCTATGTATACATCTTAAATACTGTATCTGTCATTGGTTAAATTTTTCCATTTGTAGGAAAGGAAAGTAATCTCGAGTCGACTTTTCAACCAAAATCTCAATTTACGAATAATATGACCACAGGTTCAAACCCGAAGAGTTTATTCCAGTAACGACATGTTTTAGAAAATATTAATCTCCATTTAAATAATCAAGCAATTTCGGGCCATGTGTGCATTATTCTTTTTCTTCGAATCAGTAAAGGAACAGGGCACAAATTCTGAAGCAATTTGCAAAGGAAGCGAAGATGGTAATATATGTCGATTTACGATTCCTGTACTCGTGTGGATTTTGCCGACACTTCTCACTGATATTCTAAAAATTAAATTTAGAAAAATTATTAGTAAATTAAGATTTAATTATTCATAATTTCAGATAAAATCGTCCTTTCTACAAGGAATTAGTTAGAAACAAGAAGAAAGTAAATTTTAAATGATTAATGTGAAATAATGAATTAATTTTACTCTTAATATTTAATTTTTTCAACTGACTTTCCGTAAGTTTATTCGACAAAACTTTATTTTTTAAAAAAATTGTAAAAGAAAATAAAGTTAAATAGTGTACGTATTTATATATTAATTTTCAGAAACAGTTGTAATCTATACAAAACAAGCAGTAATCTAAGCAAAACTTTCTTTACATTCTATTGCAACAAGAAAGCAACAAAAACGAGGAAAAATTGCATTAAAATTTTTAAATCGTTTTTCCTCAAGAGTACTCGATAGTATTATGAGTATACTCAATAGTATGCTCATTTCTATATCAGTCTTTAGTAGCAGCCATAATCTTTACTAACCAAGCTGCAATCTAAACAAAATTTCTTTACATTTTATTGTAACAAAAAAGCAACAGAAACTAAGAAACAGTTGTACTAAAATTTTTGAATCGTTTTCCCCAAAACAGTAATCTAAAAAAATTTTGTTACATTCTGTTGTAACAAGAAAGCAATAAAACAGAATAAATAAATTTTTTACTAATATTTTTTAATCGTTTTCTCCTAAGAGTACTTAATAGAGCTATGAGCATATTCAATAGTATGCTCATTTCTATATCAATCTTCAGTAGCAATTGTAATCTTTACTAACCAAGCAGGAAGCCAAACATAATTTCTTTACATTCTATTGTAATAAGAAAACAATAGAAAAGAAGAAATGTTCTAAAATTTTTGAATCGTTTTCTCCCAAGAGTATTTAATACTGTGCTTATTTGTATATTAATTCTCAGTAGCAGTTGTAATCTTGACTGGCCAAACAGTAATATAAACAAAATTTCTTTACATTCTGTTGTAACAAGAAAGCAAAAAAAGCTGTAGTTAAATTTTTGAATCATTTTACTTCAATAGTATTATGAGCATACGCTAATTTGTATATTAATCGTCAGTAGTAGTTATAATCTTTATTAACCATCCAATAATCTAAATAAAATTTCTTTACATTCTGTTGTAACAAGAAAGCAACAGAAAAGAAGAAAAAGCTGTACTTAATTTTTTGAAACATTTTCACCCAACAGTACTCAATAATATTATAAGCATAATCAATTACATGCTCATTTCTATATTAATCTTCAATAAAAGCTGCAGGATTTACTAACCAAGTAGTGATCTAAACAAAATTTCTTTACGTTCTATTGTAACAAGAAAGCAACAAGAACAAAAAAAAGTTATACTAAAAATTTTTAAATCGTTTTCTCCTAGAGTTCTCAATAGTACTATGAGCATACTCAATATAGTGATCTTTACAAATCTTTACTAACCAAGAAATAATCCAAATAATTTTCTTTTTGCATTCTATTATATCACGAAAGCAACAAAAACGAAGATAAAATTAATCGTTTGGAATCGTTTCCCCCCAAGAACACTGAAATTTTCGAACACGAATAAAGTCTATGTTCGTAAAGAAATAAACAAAAGTAAAAACCATTCCAATGGCCTTTATTTGATTTCCTCTGAATACCATTTTAAATGTCTACTCTCCCTGGCACACGCTATTTACCCGAAAACCTTATTTTATTCCTTCCGTAAATCCGGCTAGGAAATCAAAAGCTTAAGGCAATGAAAATCCTAGTAACTATTTTCTTTTGTCA
>JAPMOR010114215.1:153694-167913 GCA_026543865.1 Argiope aurantia
TTTTTCCTCTTTTAAAACGAGGTCGTTGACATATTTCAAAATCAATAGATAATAGAAAAAAAATTGCTTTTAAAAATTCCGAAACAGAGAGAACGCAGTCCCATCTTTGTCCTTGCGATTATTATTATATGATATTGGATGAATGCATTTCGCTCCAAAAGAAGGGAATACATTTTCTCTCATTGGTTAATTCCATATTTGTTTTAATGTCAAAACAATCTTGCACGTTGTAATATTCATACATCAAAAATAAATAAAGTAAAAATAATTTAATTTATTTGGTTGACTTTTGCAGTATATTTGCGATGTTATAGGAAGATAGGTGTTATAGATTATAGAAGTAGGTTATGCATAGCGACATATTATGAAAAGATGAATATGTACTGAACTGTCATCCAAAAGGTATTTTCAGGAGAATTGGGAATTCTAATGACATGCAAGAGAAAAAAAAACAAGGAATATTTCAAGAATGAATTTATCATCGTGAGATAAGCAAATGGATCGAAACAATTTGTACAAGTTTTTGATATTATTGGTTGGCTTTTGCAGAATATTTGTGATGGTACAGGAATATTAGTATCATAAGTTATAAGAATAGGTTATACATGAGACATTTTATGAAAGGATGCAAGAAATGTACTGACTGCTACCCAGGAGGAATTTTCAATAGAATTGGGAATTCTGAAGCTATGTGAGAAAAGGCACGATATCCTTCGAGAATGTTCCTATCATAGTGAGATAACCAAATGAATCGAAACATTTTTCACGTTTTTGATAATATAGATATTAGACAGAGCAAAATATAACAGTTTGAAAGAGTCGTTGAAAGATTTCTAAATGGGAATTTCAGAGTGCATTTATTTTCATAAACTTTCATCTTAAAGAAGCAATAAAAAATGTCTATAGTTCCATCTCAAATGCTTATATTATTTATTGTAATCGCATATACTGAATTCCAATTCCCTCTGCTTATTCTACAAAATGCTCCAAAATGTGAAACTTACACAAAGTTTTCACTTATACTTTGGTATGATGGAGTAGAATATACACTCTTTGAAAACAAATAGTTGAATACTTATAACTTCAATCCTACTAGAAACCTTTGTAATAAATATCGTTCCTGAATCCAGCACACAGAGCTTAATTTTTTTTTTACTTATTGTATTATATTAAATAAATAGATGTGACCATCTAGACGAGCTGTTATCTTTATTATATCATATCAAACATGTTTATAATAAATAAATTAATGAAAGTTAAAATTGGAAAATCTGATGCACATTGAAAGTGCTTAAAAAATAAAACTATTATTATTATTTGTAGTGCACTTTAGATATAAATACATGATAACAATAAAAGTTCTGTTTTCTTTGAATAGGATTTTCTTAATCTATAATATTGGCAGTCAAAGCAAAGTTAGTCACTAAAATCAGTTTAAATACAAACTAATAAAATTAATTGATATCAGCTCATCAAATTTTGCTACAATACAACATTAAAAATGTAAATAAAATGGTGTTTAACAACCCATAACTAATTTTTATATATACTTATTTGCATACCGATAAATCAGTGCATTTAAACAGAAATTGTACAGTCTCATATGCTAGATGCCAAAACAGAAGATATTTTTTCGCCTATAAAAGGGTCGAGAATATTTTTTCCACCCAGGGTTACAACGACAGTAGACGGCTGCACACACTGATGATCAAGTTTGAGTTATTTGGTGTTAATGAAGCAAAATCAAATAGTATTTATTTGCGTCACAATCAGTGTTATGTTCATTGATAACTGAATAATTAATTGTCACTGCAAAAGATAATCTTCTGAGTAATACAAGGTCTGATGGCAAGGACTGAATTTCGGAATCACAAGTTTCACTCGGGCCAATAAACGCGGATTTTATAGGCCTGATAATTGCAAAATTTAATAATTGAAATTTATCCCACAAGTATGGCTAGAAAATTAAAAAGATGTCGTCTGAGGGGACGGACGCATCATAAGGGAATTGTTCAAGATTCCAAAGCCAATTTCAAAATAATATCTGTGCCCTTCTTATCAGTACGCTAATATAACAGTGCAACGAGTGTAGTCTCTCTGAAACTTTATTGTATCTCGCAAATAAATGCATTGTCGTATTATTAAGTTATTTAATATTAAGTAAAGCAATCAATAATTACTAGTGTCTGTTAGCGTACAATATTTGAGAATTTTTATGGCGATTGATCACTAGGAAACAATAATTTGCAACAACCAAAACATCAGATACATATCTGGTGCGATACATATCTATCCAAATACATATCTTCAAAGAGTGATCAAATGAAACGGTACAAAACGACATTGTGAGAATAAATGAAGATTTTATTCAAAATATACACCATAGGCCTGAGCACAACGATCCCATTGATTGACGAGCCGAAGGATTCCTTGTTCCCAGAGTTCCTGTGGCCGTGACGAGAACTAGTTCTTCACAGCGTCCTTGAGTTCGCCGTCCGAGTCGAAGCGCTTCTCTTTCAGATGATTTTTCAGGGGACCAAACACATGAAACTTACAGGGCAACATGTCCGGGCTGTAGGGCGGATGGTCGAGCTGCTCCCACTTGAACTTTCTGAGCAGTTCTACGTGTGTGAACCTGGAGACGTACGGACGTGCGTTATCATGAAGCAGTACCACACCTTCCGTGAGTAGCCCCGGTCTTTTGTTCTTGACGAAACTGCGTAGTCTTCGGAGTGTCTCACAGTGCACATCGGACTTAATGGTTCTGAAAAATCATCTGAAAGGGAAATGCTTCAATTCGGACAGCAAACTCAAGGACGCGGTGAAAGGCTGGGTCTCGTCACGGCCACAGGAATTCTGGGAACAAGGATTCCTTCGGTTCGTCAATCAATGGGATCGTTGTGCTCAGGCTTATGGTGTATACTTTGAATAGTCTTCATTAATATTCACAGTGCATTTTCGTAGCTTTTCATTTGAAAACGCACACCCCTTGTATTTTAAATGTCATTTCCGACTGAATGCAAAAAAAGAAGAAGAAAATGTATAGAGAACTGCAGTTGAGGTCACAAAATCCTATCATAAATTTAACATATTTAGGTGATTGCCTTCTGGTGTTATCACATTTATACACTTGTGAAAATACAGATCGACAGACGGTGATCGTCTTGAAGGATTAAAATGTCAATTTAGACTTCAAATCTAAATACCAGATTTTATCCATCTAGCATTTCGTTTTTCAGTTTGTGTTTTAAATTTTGTTTGCAGTTTTGTAATTTTAATTTATATTTTGATCGCCAGACAGACAAACAGATATCCTCAGAAAAGATTCTGTATAAATAAATTATACTAAATTTTATTCCTCTATTCGCATAAATTAAAGCGTTTTTTAATTGCCTTGTTCACAAAAATACAGATATAATTTTAAAAAAAACAGTGTGTTTTTCGAACTCGGGGGGAAATCTGAAACGTGTATATTGTCAAACACCCGAAGTTCGAATTGTTTAAGAATACTGTGATTTCATTTTGTATATTTTCGCAAAATATTGTATGCCGTTTAGTAAGCAATCATCAATAAAACTAATTTAACTCAAAAAACCAAATTACTTGTACTATAGTAGATAAAAATACATTTAAAAAATCATTTTTACTTCTCTTATGAAAGAAAGGAGGATGCATTTTCCTGAATATCTAATACTATTTTTGATCGGTATTCATTTCTGACACACAAACATAATTTACTTCAGTGCTTGAAAATACTCCTCTGAGAATCTCATTTTAATGTAATTTTAGTACGTTTTCCTGGCATTTCTGTGCAATAAAACTCACTTTAATAGCATTATGGCAGTGAGGAAAGAAAATAAAGAAGAAAAATAATTACAAAAACTCCACTGATGCCAATAAATTTTATGTGAACCGTGTAAAAGTTATAAATTTTTCCTTCCCTAAACGTTAACGTGCACTTGATTTAGAACAGGAAGAGTAATAAAAATAATAGTGAAATAAATGGCTTTTAGTTCCTTTAAATAAGCGCTGTTCTAAAGAATTTTATTTTTACATTTATTACCTTAGAAAGTTCAAGTTCACATTTTAGTACATTGTAGACCTAACATAGGATTTAAGTAAGATAAATTATACGAAATACTGTTTCCTTAACAAAATAAAGTTAACAAGAAAAACTTAATAGATGATTTTAAAAATTTATTGGGTACTCTTCTGCGAATTAACAACATAAATTCTAATCTTACATTGGATTTTACACAACAAAAATTTATTTCAGATACTGATAAATTGCTTTTAAAATAGTAATTTAGAGTTTTTGCTTTGATTTTATATAATTTTTATCTGGAATTTTAATACCAATTGTGTAATTATAAAGTTATTTTTATATAATTTTAGGAGGTATTGTTTTTATGGCTTAAAAGAAGGAAATACATTGCCGCAAAATTGCATTTCATTTTTTGGTTATATTGCTGTTGCTTATTTGAATAAAACACTCGATATTAAACCTTTAACTGAAATTTAAATCATGCTGTGTTTTTCAATGACAGTTAAGTAAATCGATAAATTAATAAGAATTTTATAAGAAGACAATTTAAAAATTAAGTTCAAAACATTAAAATTAAATTTTAATTAAAATTAATTTCTTATAAACTATAGTTGATTTTTCTACTAAAACTTCCCGACTGCAAAATAACGTTCAGTTTGAAAACTATACTCATATATATTAAGATGTCACATAAGTTTCTTTTGCATCATGTTAGTAATGATTTTAATACGCTGTTTATGTAGATAAAGGCTTATCTATTAGCCATATCTGCAACCGGTTTCAATCTATCTAGAGCTCTTTTAAAATATATTATATAGGTGATATAATTAACTATCAATTCAGAAATAAACAATATGAAAATTAACTAAATAAAATTTCCTGAATCTATATAATAAAATATACATTGTATTTAGAGAGCGCAAATGCTGCTACAACTAAAACACAAATGAGCTTAACCAAAATAGAATTAAAATAATTTTACATTCAAAATTCAAAAAGAAAGATAAAATGAATACGGCCCGAAGACTTTTTCAGATAAATCGGCAAATAATCTCGGTTAAATTTGTAAATATTATTTTAAAGAACTTCTAATTAATGAATATAACTCCAATTCAACTTACAAATTAAATAACACCGGGAAAAAGGAATTGGATAAAAGGATGCTGGCTTTCGCTAAAAGAACTAAAATTAAGACTTGCTCTTTAAACTACCCTTATCTACTCCCAACAATAAAATTTATAAAAAAACCAATAAAATTTAGATTTGTAACTTGTAGCACCGGTAGTTACAATTATTATACTGGAAAACATTTCTTTAAATACTTGAAAATTGTCTTAGACAAAATTAAAGATGAAGATAGTTTTATTATCAATTATCTTGGAATATCTTATTAAAGATATCTTGGAATTTCTAAAAAATAACAATATTTATAAGCTTAATACTTATGATTTTGAAAATTTGTACACTAACTTACCTCATGAAAAGTTAATAGAGGTCTGTACTATTGTATATGACGTATATTTAAATAGAGATATTATTACAAAAAGTAAATGGCTAGAGTTGTGTAAATTTAATATTAAAGAAAACTATGTTTTTAATGGAGTTAATTTCTATAAACAAATAAAGGGGATTCCAATGGGAACAGCCTTTTCAAGCGCGTTAGCCAATATTTTCCTACATTATTATGAAAAAGAAATAATTAAACACAACTTAGTAATAGGCTGGAGATACATTGATGACTTAATTTTGTTAAATTTGGATAATCCTAGTGATGTTATTAATTTTTACCCAAAGTATTTAGTTTTGACTCAAACAAACGAAAATCAACTTAGAGCTAATTATTTAGATTTAAATATTGAAATTAATAATGGAAAAACTTTAATAGGTATTTTTGATAAAAGGGATGATTTTAACTTTAAAATAATAAAACTTAGTAACTACAATTCTAATTTACACTCTAAAACTTTCAAAAATTTGATTTTTTCACAATTTAACAGGATTAAAAAAATATGCAATAATAAAAGTTCGTATATTTTAGCAACAAACAATCTCATTGAGAATTTAACTATTAACGAATTCCCAAAAAACTTTTGCAATATAGAGGTTTTGATAAGAGAAGGACTGTCTGATTTCTGACTTTCTCCGGTTTGTTGGCTTCGAGTTATGACTCAACAGAGGGCGCTTCAACTTGGATGACGTTACATTATGACAAAACTTAGTAAGCATATACAGCTGTAAACGTGGAAAATTTAATTTTGATTCAATTTAACGAAGTGCATTTGCTCTAACAAGTTTATACCTCACATTATCTTTTGGAATTATACTTTCAATTAGAAAGTACTTAGCTTTCTGGTTTAAATGATTTTGGTTCTTTTTTCTTGGCATTTTGTGACGTGATTTGCTGTGTTTTTTTCTGGATTGTTTTTTGAAAATGTTTTTATTCTTGTGATACTAATTTTTGTTTCCAAAACCTCAATTTTCTGGGATTTTCGGGTCACGAAGGGTCAGTTGGGTGGACGAGAGTCAGACCCTTCACAGAAAAAATCCCTGGTTTGAATCCTTGCCTGAGGGTGACCCTTGAAAAAGTCTTCGGGTCGGATTCATTTTATCTTTCTTTTTGAATTTTGAATGTAAAATTATTTTAATTCTATTTTGGATAGGTGATATAATCTCATTTAAACCAATTTACACCGTTTTGTAAGGATAACCATAGTAAGCATATTCGGCATGTTATGTTTCATTGCCTTAACTTCATGCACTTTACCTTTAAATAAATGTAAGAATGCAATGATACTTCAAAAGACATTTGTGCCATTTATGGGAGTGGTACTAGGAATATTATGACCCTCGCAATTTTTTGAGATTTATAACTGCTGTTTTGCATGGAAAGATGAAGACCTCAACAGCAGCCCAGCATTAATTCATTCTTATCAAATTCCTGCTCTCTGAAAACCTACGGCATAGAGTGTACGAAATAACTGATGTCTCATTTCCACGACATCAAATCATAATAAACTGATCAAAATAGGATATGGAAGCCGATGTGACATTTCAGTTCCGCACCTATTAATGGAGAATGGCTGCATGAATCGCGTATCTAAGTGTTCTTACTTATGGTGCTTTACAAAAGCCGAGTGTGCAGTAGCTTCTAAGGTCAAAGGCTCCTGAGCACCCTAAGGCAGAAGTCTGACTTCGAACTCATATAGAAAATAACATACACAGCCCCTTTTTACAGGGAAGAGAGCTCTTTCACACACCTCACAGATAGAGCAGCGGGTAGAGAACAACCATGCCCGAACCACGACGCCCAGATCACGGGAAAGACGCGCTACTCCTAGGTCAGCTCGCCATCGCTTCTCTAATTGCAATTTGCTTTTACAGCGACATCAAAAATACATTTTCTTAAAGAGATTTGTCGCAGGACATCGAGATAAGGATTTTTCATTTATCAAAATGTACTTTAAAAATGCACTTGGTATAAAAACAATTGACCTTATGCTGTTGCAGGCCCGGACTTTTCAAAATGATGTTTTTTATGTTTTTGTTTTTTTTCATTTGGCGAGAGTCTCTAAGTGTAATCTTCAGCAAGTTTCTTCTTCAAGGTGAAACCCATCAATTCTGCCAACCTTGCAATTAGCTTGATAAATTAAAAGACGCTATTGCAGAAAAATGACCTAAATTTACGAGTTGGAATGGCATCGTTTTTTATCACTTTAATGTAAAACTGCGTGTTGCATTGGGCTCTTAAAGAAAAAAATTTTACAGTGTGATTGGGAAATTGTACCACATTCTTTTAATTCACCTAATCTTGCTTCTGTTATTAAAAAAAGTTTTCCCCATAATCAACTATTCAAATCCGCAAGAGAAATAAAAATGAACCCAAGAAATAGTTTGCAAGTAAAGCTTTTGGTGAGAGGAAATAGTGAGGATTTTTTAAAGATGGAAGATGATAGAGCAGAGCAGTTAATATAATAAGGAGTGTTCAAATAAAAAGGTACGAAACGACTCTGTGGGTATAAATGATGATTCTATAGAAAGTATACACCATAGGCCTGAGCACAACGATGCCATTGATTAAAAAACCTTCCCTTCCAGATATTTTTTCAGGGATAAAACACATGAAAATCACAGGGCGACATGCCCGTGTTGTAGAGTCGATGGTTAAGCTGCTCCCACTTGAACTTGGCCAGTTCCGCGTGTGTGATCCTGGAGACGTGTGGACGTGCGTTAACATGGAGCAAAAACATACACTCCGTGAATAGGCCCGTTTTTTTTTTTTTTTTTTTTGATGGGACTGCATAGGACAGCAAACTCACGGACGCGGTGAAGGACTGGGTTTCGTCACGGTCACAGGAATTCTGAAAACAAGGAATCCTTTGACTCGTTAATCCTCGAGATCGTTGTGCTCAGGCCTATGGTGAATTCTTTGAACAAAGTCTTCATTTATACGCACCGTGTCGTTTCGTACCTTTTCATTTGACAACTCCTTGTATGTTACATGATTTTGATTGGAATATAGCATCGTTTTTCCTTGCTGAGGCTATTGATTTTCATCGTACTACCCACGAGCAGGTTTTGAATTTTTTTAATAACAATATTAATCAATTTGTGATGAATGTTGTGAATAAGCAATTTCAAGGAAAAATGAAATTGGCAGCAAATTTTATTTTTGAATTATTTCAAAAAATTTATAATCTTTTCCACATTTTGTTCTTCAAAAGCCTAATTTTAGATTATAGAAATCTTTTGAACCAATGAAAAAAAATTTTAGTGTATATGTAATGAAATTTTGGTAAGAGAACGCCTATTCAAATATCTTAAATAGGTGTTCCAAATCAATATTATAGAGTTTATAGAAATATTTTTCTATAGCTACAAGATGGAATATTAATAAAATCATATTAGATGACTAATTCTATTCTATTTCACATTCTATTCCATAACATTCATTTCGATTTCTTTCTAAACGTTTTAATATTTTATTTATTGCCATTCTATAGGTAAAATGAACTGGGACTACTTACATTTAAATATGAAGAGCTGCCATAATGAATGAGATATATTTGTAGTATAAAATATATTTCTATATTTGCAGAACCGATGTATTTTGCTTATAAAATGTTGCTTTGGAATTTGATTGCAAGTATTCTAATTCTATGTGTTGAAGATAAATTTCACAATAATATTATAATGTATCCTTGGTTTAAATTCAATCTATATTCAAAACTTCAAAATCAAATTGATTTTCACTTTTTAATCTAATTTACTTTTTACTCATTTTGCTCGAACTATCCAAATGAAAAAAATAGCTTTCTCAAAATATTTACTGATATAATAATTCATGCCTTTTCTGCTATGTAGATGATCCAAAATTCATAGCGGTGTTTAATAATTTCGACTGATTTTGCCCCCACATAAACATTTCATACATATAAATTTTCATGATTCACTGGCGTGTTGCAAAATCAGCGAAAAAACAAAACATGTCCTGCATTTTGTGCTTAGCTCCAAAACAAATGATTAAAATTAATCATTGGCGATTGTTTTTGTTTCTTGTTCGAGAGAAATGCCCGAACGATTACCTGAAAAATCTTGAAAATTACAATTCGATTATTATGTTGGATGCAGGTATTTTAATTTCAATTTTTTAAAATCTTTTGGCAAAATGGAATAAAATTAAAAATTTCTCAAAATTCTGTAAATTTTGTCAGAAAGGTAAACATTAATTATTTAGAACGACAATTGAATGATCTTTTTAGCAATGCAAATATTTTTTCTCTACAGTTATCAAAAACTATATTGGGGACAAGAGTACGAAAAAATCATCCAAAGCAATACAAAACATTAAATTAAAAGTTTTCTACACAAAATTTGAAAATTAGTGCTTTGAAGTGCATTGAGTCACGAAGTGCGTGATGTATACTTGTGTGCAAAATTTCATATCTGTATTGCGGTATATTTCTTTGGACACACACACCTTTTTATAATTACAGGCATTTTTTGTGTCCAAGGAGCCATGTTTGCCGAATCCCCATATCAAAAATTTACCTTTTTGTAACTATGCGTGACTTGTCAGAATCGAGAATGAACCAAATTTTTTATTGCTATTCGCGGAGCTAACAGCTATTACATTCCAATAAACCGAATTTTTTTTTATTACCATTATCGTCTTTTCATCTAGTCCCTTTATAAATTTTGTGCTGCAGTCTTTTTAAATACTTTACTATTTCTTCTTAGTACATTTTTCTACTTTCATTTTTTTAGCTACACTATAACTTCTACTTTTTAATATTCTCGCTCTAATGATTGGCGTAAATGGTCTCCAACAATTTTACACTCTAATATTTGATCTTCCATATGCAAAGAAAAATTCGCTCAGATTCTTTACTATTGAAACATAAATCACTTTCATTCTAGAAGCATATATTTCATAATAAAGAGTAACAAATTATAATTCAAATTATCAAAACTCTCTTAATAAACCCTTTCAATTACGAATATTAGGAGAAATTTTTTATTCGGAATTCCAGAAACTCCTTACAGCAAAAAAAAAAAAAAAAAAAATTATTTAACATCATTTTTGGTAAGGAAATAACATCATTCCTAATGATAATTTCACATTTCATTTTTTTGTCTTAAAGTTATTCAATAACTTTACAGTATTTTTAGTCATTGAATAATAGTTAATCCTGGACTAGAATTAGCACTGTTGTGTTCATTGAAGATATGGAGACAATTAACCTACTGTGAAAAATTGTTCCATTTAAAAAACCTCAAGAATTTTAAAAATCTAAAAATCTAACAAAAACTTTGATTTACTAAATTTTTTTACTGTTTATTCCTATAATTTTTTAATATATTTTTATTTAATTAGAAAAAAAATTATTAAAATTGCATTACGAATAGGAAGTACCTGTTTGAACATTTAATTCTTTTACTTTGGTTCAGTTTGACTTGAAAGTGGAAACAATTTGAAATGTGGAGTTTGAAATATTGCTTGCCGGACTAGAAATGACAGATCCTAAACAAAATAGTGCCTGTTCTTTAAGAATCTTGTATCTCTCAATTTTGGGAAATTGTACACAGCAGAGAGATGATATACAGTAATAAAAATAATATATTTCCGGTGTTCTTAAGTTAGATGTGTTTTTCTTTTTGCTTGTTTTGTACGATGCCGATTGTCATTTTCCTTTGGATATAAATTATAATTTCTTTAAATTCTACGTATCTCTAATGTGGCTACGTATTGCTAAACAAAATAAAAATATATCTTTCATCTGCTTCTTATTTTTAAAAAATCAAAACAGAGTGGAACATGTGTAATAGATCTGAAGGTTTCCGTATATGAAAAAAGAGAGTAAGCCTTTAGGAGCAAAAATCTTTTCCTTTGCACTTTAAGGGAGATACCTCAGTTGGAATGAGGAGAGGAACTTGGATTAAATAACAATGACTACATGTTTCCCTTCAGGACTTAATGGCTTTGGAACGACTTACATCATTATCTTACATTCAGTTTGATGATTCTAATTGCTTTATAACATTCTATTGTGTAAGCCAATCTTAAGTGGGCATATCTCTTTTTCATGTTGATGAATACTTTAAGGCACATCCAAATTATATAAATGAGATATGTTTCTCAGATTTATTATCTGAGTTTAGGAAAAGAAATGATGTCATTTAAGATCATACAATAACAATTATCTAACACAATTATTTTTCGGTCTGCAAATTCTGATAAAATTTACTTATGCATTTTTCGATAGCCCGGCTATTTAAAAAAAAAGTACTCAGTTTTAAAAAAATAGTACAGGTATTTGGTCTGGTGTCATTCCAGTCTGGTGTTTTTATTGGTTATTTTTTTTTTCTACTTAGCAAATAGTTCAAAACAATTATAAATAAATTTGTTTAAATTTAAAAATAAAAGAAATATATTTTTTTTAATTTTCACACTTTTTACACATGCACTTTTAACAGGGGAATGTACAATTTGAATGGACTAGAAATTTTGAATTCGGATGTGGAAAACATTTTTGGCTTGGGACCCCAAGCTTTGCTCTAGATGTGGATCTGGAATTCTAACCCTACCGCTGTGAATTAAAATCTTTGAAATGCTGTGGCGAAGAAATTAAAAAAGTGAATTGTGGCCCCAGATTTCAACTTTGCCAACAGATTATTATAGAGTATTTCCTGTATTGGTTCAAAGCGACACGCAAATATGTCAAATCTTTTTATATCTGCATCATAATAAATCAGAACACTGAAATCGAAAGTGATTTCATGAATAAAAACGAAGTTGAACCCATTGCTATTCGTGTTTCATCGAAAAGTAAATTTAGAAATTAATGCCCATGCAGGAATTTCCCTGCAAGAAAAAATTAAGAGAATATTAAGTAGAACACAGGCGAAATTGAGTTAGAAAGACATTGAATCATACAAATAAAAAACAAAAAAAAATGCCTATTATGTATTATAAATTTATGCAGTTATGGACTTTCAAAATTATAGAAATTAGTAAATAGAAAATCAGTTAAGTTCATTTATTCTCTGTACTTAAAATAAAAATGTTCTTCGTGTCCCCCAGATGGCGCAATTCAATCAAAAGACTAAAAATGTTTTTTTTTATTATATTGAACAATATAATAAAGTATAATTATATTTAGGTCTAATTAATATATATTTGTGTAATATTTTTGTCTTTCGAAGATTAAAAATAAAAAGCATTTTTGATGATTTGATTTCTTTAATGGTTTTCTTTTATTAATAGGAATTGTCCATAAGATATTCCTTCTTCATTTAGTGACTTGCTCAAACTCCTACTCAGAATTAAAGCGGAAAAAAAGAAAATATCCGGGAAAAATATTTATTTATCGTATATCTTAGCGAAGTTTGTAATTCAATGTCAAATCAATGAAAAAAAACGAAATAACTCCGCGCTTTTTCTTCGAAAGATGTCGTATTCAGCGATAACAATGAAGCCACTTTTCGAAATTTGCTGACAATTATTTTACTTTTATATCTCCCAATTTTGAAATAAATCACAGTATGGAATTAAAAATATCATAACTACCTTATCAGAAATCCAAATTTGATTAGTAATAATTTTTCTGATAATTTTCTTTAGATTATCTGATTATATTTTATTAAATCTTTGATGTATAAATATATTATATCTCGTAGTTACAAAATATGTTTTAGGACATCTGTTAATTCATTTCATATAAAAATGTAAAAATTATCTATAAAAGTAAAATTAATACAAAAGATTAATGTAAATAACTAATCCATGTAAAAAAGATAATTAAACAAATCCATGAGGTTTTTGTATTTTTTGAATAATTTTCTAAATTCATTTAATTATATATTGGAATATTAAAAAGGTTGCAATTCGATGTCTGAATCAGACTTTTCTGATCTAAAACAAGTGTTTTTGGGTATGGACTTTTAATTTTCAACTACGATTAGATCAAAAGACGGCACACAACTTGAATTATTAAGCAATTTTAAATCTATGTCAAAAAAGATTTTTAAAAAATCTACCGCATATATCTCATTCGACACTAACATACGTCACAAGACCATTGTATCAGCACTACTTATACTTGCGTATAAGATAAACTCAAATCATTTATTGACGCTGTACTCCAATAAAAAGTATCACACGAAATCCATAAGCACTTCAACTATTCTATGGATACTTGAATTGAAGCAACAAGACAGAAAATTCCCCTAACGAAAGGAGTCATCATTTAGCTAGCAGAAAATTATCTAAGCATAAAGTAAGCATCATATCTCACATCAAAGTTGAACCTCATTCCAGATAGCCTAGTGTCTGCATTTTCAGCATTGTAATTGAAGCAAATGCAAAAATTGCAATAATTATTTTTCCATAAGTACTATTTAGTATTATTTTTTCATAAATGCTATTCAGTATTTTTTCATAAGTGTTATTTAGGATTTTATTTATAAATGCTATTTAGTATTATTTTTTTCATTACTAATTACAATAACTAATTTTTCTTAAGTGCTAATCACAATAATTAATTTTTATAAGTGCTATTTTGCATTCTTTATTCATAAGTGCTATTTTGCATTCTTTATTCCCAAGAGCTATTTTGCATTCTTTATTACCAAGTGCTATTTTGCATTCTTTATTCCCAAGTGCTATTTTGCATTC
>JAPMOR010114215.1:167923-179303 GCA_026543865.1 Argiope aurantia
TTTTCATAAGTGCTATTTAGTATTATTTTTTCATAAGTGCTATTTAGCATTATTTTTTTTTCAAGTGCTAATTACATTAATTATTTTTTCAAAAGTGCTATTGCCCAACATGTTGAAAATCATTTAATAGATAAAATAGTTGAAAATCCTCGCAACTTGATGTAATAAGTAGCAATTGAATTACTTTTCCTCTGAAAAGATGTGGGTCTAATCTGGCCTACCACAAAGAAGGAGAGAAGACATTTCATGTCACTTTTAAAGCACTTCGGTTACTCTCTTCAGAAAGTAATTCGAGCGGAAATAACTTCACTTTAAGAAAAGACGACAAATTTTCTGTTAAACGCAAAGCTAAGCATTCAACAAAAGTTCCATCACCTTTCTTGACCTTCGTCTCTTTTGTACTTGAGTCGACAGATAGAAGACCAATCTTTTGTAATGGTGTCTTACAGCTTTCGGTTCCTTTCCAATTTCGAAAGCTCGTCTCAAGTACTTAAAAGAGGCATTTGAAATGTAATACTTGGAATAAGTGTCCACTCTTAACTACAATCGGATGCATTCAATTCTTAGGAAGGAGAAATGTAGAATGTGAACTGCAGAATAATTTGCCCTTTTCCTCGTTAATGTTCAAACCATTTTCTAAGTTTATAGAACATTTATATTATAAAGTTTAATTAAGCTTTAAGAATACATTTTCTAAAAAGTATAGGTATATTTTACAATTAAGAAAGATACATAATTCTAATTAAATATATTTCATTGGTTAAAAAATATTTTTACTTATTTGATTCTTTTGAGAAAATTAAGATAGTTCCAACATAAATATTTAGATTTAAACTCGATTGCATGCCAAAATATATAACAAATTAAAAATAAATAATAATTTTCTTTTCAACAATAACGCCGATAACTTTTTAATTATATCAGCCTTTATGTGCATAAAAATTATTTTTTATTTTAGGAATTTAAATGGAGTTAATAAAATGGCATATCAAATTATGAAATTCTATTTCTTTTTAAGTCATTTGTTATGTATTCGAATGATTCAAAATATAATGTAAAACTTCTAAAATAATATATTTTTCTAATATATTAAAAAAATGTGAAAACTATTTTGTTTAATGTTATTAACCAAATTTTATAAAATTAATTGGCGGAATCATCCACAGAGATGTGAATTTCATGTAATCACAGTGCAAGAAATTAAAAAACAATATTTTAATACTTTGAAACTATTCTTATTTAAATAATCCACAATAATTGCCAATTCAGAAAAGGTTTTTAAAAATATCGCACATTTTTTTGTACAAGTTAAAGAAATAAAAACGCGTTCTTTATCAATCAGTTAAATAAATGAAATAATTTTGAAAAAAAAAATTAATTTACAAACTAAGTTTCAAAATTTTAAATTACAGAACTGAAATTAGAAGGCAAGGTGTTTTATCCAAATCGTTTTTAACATTATATTGTCACTAAAATCCAAATTAGGACTTCCAAATTATAATGGAAATTGGTTTAAATTATTTTCTAAAGCTATAATCTATTTGTCATATATTACAGCTGTAGAATAAGTATTTTGGTCCTATTTTATTGAGTTTCATTATGCTTTTGTGTGTCCATAATAATTTAAATATAGTAAGATTAATCATCAGTGGTTTATATCATAATTTAAAATGAATGTTAGCTAATTCAAATTTATTTTCAGTTTATTAAAGTTAATGAATCTAATTTTAAACAAATACTTGATTTTAATCATCAAATACAAGCATTTTTCCTTGAGGAGATCATTTTTATTTGGAAGTTATATTTTTGCATTCCAATTTTCTTTGCGCTGTGAAATGATTTTTCTTTCAATCAAATTATTATACTTCCAAAAAAGAAGAAGAGGTTAACAAAAATTCATAGGAAAAAACCAAGACCAAGCGAAATAAATTAATCGCCAAAGTTATTACTTTATCACCTCATTTAAAGATAAAATTATTTTGCTTATATTTAGGAATTGATTTCCCATGATATTTGCATATATTTTTACTTTTATTCTGATTATTTATGAGAAAGTGAAAATGAGTCTTATTATTATTAACTTCTAATAAGACAAAGATGAAATATCTTAAAAATTGCCAACCCAATTACATTTGCTTTGTGTTATTACTTGGAATTATTTTGAAATGCCGCCATTTTAAGCCGTATAATGCTGACACCGAAATTATGAATATTTATATGATATATTCGGTATTTTCTGAAATTGAGTTTTGAAATCGTTTTTTGCTAATCATCTAGTATAATAGGTCGATAATAATTTGCATACATTATTTCATTTCTCGAATACTATTATGCATTAATCTTGCATTTTCATCAGATTCAAACCAAAAATTTGTTTTGTTCCAACTGAAAAGTTTTAATTCAAGTTAAATGAGGCTTAGATATAGAACTCCATTTCACAGATTGAAAATTTTTCAACTAAGATTATTCATTCTAGTGTGAGAAAAAGACAGTTTTTTTTATCAATTTGATATAAATAAATTCAACTTAAAATCTATTTAAAAGCTATCTCAACAAGAAATAATCTATGATGATATCTGCTCTCATTACAACAGAAGCGAGTGCTTTACTATAACAGCGAAAATAGCCTCCTAAAACGTTCTGGCATATTCTCTAATGCATATATAATTCTCTTTTCTATCCAGATAAAATTGTGAACCTTAGATGATGCAATGAATGATCAGATTTTTATTTTCTATTTCCGGACAGGAGAGTTGTGTGCTTCATGATGTAAATGTTACAACCGAATAAGCATTTTGGAAACCTTTAATTCGACTTGAAACAAAATATGACTCGGAACTGCAAATTTAGAAACAAAATAGTATATTAAATTCTATTTATTTCACTTTTTATTCTTCAGCATTACTATGTTTATATGAATGTAAAAGAGCATATCAGCATAATATCTAATTTTGTATAAAAAAATAATTTACACTGATATTAATATCTGTTTTCCCTTTTGAATATTTACTGTCTGTAGAAGAGTATACCATAACCATTTAGCATCCACTATGTACTAATTAAAACCATATGAAAAATCGTGTTTTTATTTCTCACAACATATAATTCATTTCAAAAAATCTCCCTGCTCCAATTTCAACCAATTAAACATTTATCAACAACAAGCGATAATGACTGCTGAGTTCCAACAATAATTTCCCAGTTTTTTCATAAATATTACCGATGATCATCTAGTCTTGTTTTGTCTAGAATTCGCTAGCCTCTGAGCTTAATTTGCCCTTGTGAAAAGCGTGCTTAGAATTTCCTTCCCTTTGGAAATGATAGCGACAGAACTGTAGATAACTTAGTTGTTGATGTTCAGGTCGTTAAAATGGAAGTTGTTTTGATAAGGCTAGCACTCTGATAAGATGTATTAGGATTCATTTGGTTTCTTTTCCCTGGCACTTTGTCCCTCAACTTCAACAGAAAATAATTTGGGAAATAGTGAGAATTGTGTGATTTTAAGTTAGTAACATTAATAATAATAGAATGTTTTTACGAAATATGTGAAAAATGAGTTTGTTTTCCAACCTTAACAAAATAAAAACAAATTTTCTATGATATCCAGTTGTAAACAAGAGAAAGAAGCCTTCCCGAATCTATCTTTTTTTCTCTCTTTTACTTTTCTCTGCATAAAATGAGTGGACCTTTGGTAAAGCTGTGCATCAGATTATTCTTTTACGGAGTTCCATACATGGATGCTTTGTGCTTCGTATTTAATAGAAAAAAAACTAATTTGCACTTTGGATACATTTTTTTCAACCGATAAAATCAAAATTTGACACAAAACTATAAATTTAGAATAACATGATTATTTATCAGACTTCACTTCATTTAATAACTAAATCATTACATTTTAGAGTTATCATTTTGAGATGTGTTCGAAGGTACAGACCGACAGATGGTGAAATCTCCGATACGTATAGTTCAAAATTATATAAGTATATACAGTTTAAATATTAAAACTGCATACCAAATTTTTTCAGATTAAACCTTTCGTATTTTGTAGTTTTTGTGTTTATTTGCACTTGAGCAAACAGAGTGATAAACTTTAAATTTTATTCCAAAATCGATAATATATAAAAATATAATTACTTCTTAAAATGAATTAGTTTTTTGCTTGGTTACAGATTCAAATATAAAAGAAATACTAATTTTTCATCATTCCAGTCAGATATTTGATGCGGAATAATAAGGAAATCACTTATGCAGTAAATATAAGGCATCTTAATAATAATATTTTTTATATAATTATGGTCTGACTATTTTAAAATCTTAAAGAATGAAAAGCATTGGAATGTTAGAATTTACAGAAATATTTTTAAAAATTTAAACATTAACCAGGAGATGTCTAGATTGTGTAAAAAAACTCACATTTTAATAATTTATAGTGTTTAATATCTCAGATCTAATATGCTAAGCTGTACCGCTTTCTCTTTGTAATTACGCTTTTCTCCAATTTTTTCCCTTTTTTACAGTTTGCAAACCGGGTAAATTTAAGTTATTTGTTACATTTGATGCTAAATGTTACCTTATAAAAAAGTGTTGGCATAATTTTTATCTCATATGTTACCGAATAAGCTTGCAATCTCACTATGAACGTGGAGAATATTTCACGCGAATGTGTAGAGAATGTTTCCCTCCTACCAACAAAATGGTCGGTAAACTGGTTATTAGAAACAATTAGAATAATTTTGACTTATTATTAAAATTTTTAAATGACTTGTCCTTTTTATAATTATATGAAATAAGAATATAATATAATTACAAATGCAAAACTAACTTTAAAATATATTGGTCTGAAAAGGATTAACCTTACATCCTTGCATCTTTTTCTATAATCTACTATTTATTTTATTATAGCATTTACATTTCGCTGAATTTTCTTTATCAGTGTAAGGAAAACCATTACTTATTTTCACTTTTATGCATTTGGCACTTAAATATCCTGCATCAATAACTGGCAATTATAACAAATCTAATAACATATATTCTTAAGAAGAATTGCGAAGAGGCTTAACAATTGAATCAATTACAGCTAACTATAACAGAAATGAAGAGACAAAGAGGAAAACAATAAACAATAAATTGAGATTCGTAGAGCAGTCGGATACAACCAATAATAAATCTACCACTCCAAACACTCAGACAAAGGTATAAATTTGCTCCAAAAACAAAATAAACCCAGCTGAGACACTATGGTGCCAGCTGTCTACAATAAGACTATCGAATAAAAGCTGGTATAACAAAATTCGATATTGTGTTGGATAAATTATCTAATAATGTTAAGGAAACTTCATGTTTGATTGATTTACAAATTGAAACATTAAGTTGCATTAATTTTTATAAATAAAATAAGAAATAATATATAAAATAAAATAGATAACATTTTATCATTTCATTATAAATTATAGAATTTTTCATTATTTAAGAATAGGTGTCATAAAAAATTCAATTAATAATATCTTACTGCACCGATTTTTAGGTAATGGAAGTTTTTTTTTTCTTTATATTTTTTTAATTCCTTTTTTGTGTTACGACTAAAACAAATTAAAATGTAAAAATGCAGAATATAAAATTTTAAGTAATTCGTAAATAAAAATTGATGAAAAAATACGAAGAGCAAATGTCAAAAGAATAGCAACTATTTTACAATCAAAAATTAAATTTATTCAGATCTAAACCAAGTATTGTTGTATCTTTGATATCTTAAAATTACGAAATACTTTTCTAATTAATGTCAATATTTTTAGGGATTACTTGCAATAATTGCAATGCTTTATATTGGATGCTTGGATAATATTCTATGATTAGTGTAAGAAGTCGAAATCCTACTATGTTGCGTTATAGCCAATAAGATTAATATGTTATTATTAATACTTATATTATTCAAAGATACCAATCTGTACAAACAATAAATGAACTTTTAAATTGGTTATCATTATAATAGTAAGCGGTAAAAGAAATTAATCGATTTTCATACTAGCCTGTTATTATTAATTATTAATTGCTAATAGTAATAACAATCGTGGTTTTCTTTAATGGAATAAGCCAGCAATGTTTTTAAAGATGGGAGGAATTTTAAAATATATCTTCTCCTTTTATCAGCTTCATTATCGGAAATTAAAAACCCAACTTTTGTTTTAGTGTCAAGCAACGTAGAGAGTTCTCTTATTTTTTTATTTTTATTTTTAATGTGTCTGATTAATCTATATGTGAATAAAGCTGAATCATGAATAAAAATTAGTTCTTCAAGCATAAACTTCGTTTCATTCATATTATTTTATGTTGGATTGAACGAGCGTGATTGAGTTGAGATCTGTAATTTTTATTTTTTTATATTTATACTGATTTATTATATGCACCCCTCATGATTCATTTGGAGTTGTGAATATTTTCTTTCAACATTTTTTATTTTGTGTTTGTCATTGAATTTATATATATATATATATATATATTAGTATATCACAATTTGTTTCGAAGTATTTAGCGACTATTTTTTATTTGAGTGTTCGTAATTTTTTTTTAATTCATAGAACTTCAAATTTTTACTGCTCATTTTGAATGCTATTATGTGTTTATATCTAAAGTGTGCTGATAATGATCCTCTCTTTTTGCCTCTTAAAGCATTATGTGAATATGTATGAGATTTCCTACTATAGCTTTCATTAGTTAATCCGACAAAATCAAATTTGAGGTATTATACGCAGGATAACAACACCCTTCTAGCACATCGCACATCTTCTATTTAGTAATAAATACTAATTAATGTCATTGGCCGCAACAAACATACATCAGCTATCTATGTAAGGAACATTGGATTGACAAGTAGACAATTCATTAAATATTTTAAATTAATTACTCATTATAAAACTTAACAGCAGGAGCTTCTTTATATTGGATCTACAATCAATCATTTTCTGGCATCAAATGCGACACTGTCAATTCAGCAAAATGATCCCAAATTATATTAGGCGTTATGTTATAAAAAATAAAAAAAATCAGTAGGACAAACTAAATTTTTTTAAATCTAAATTTAGAACAAATATGCGCATTCTTTCGGTATCGATGCCTGAATTATATCATCGTACAATCTTCGATTGACTAAGGACAAAAATCTTAATTGTATATGGAGATGTAATAAGATTATTACATATCGAATACCGAGAAATTAAATATATCAAAAAAATTATTTCAATAGTTATTATAACCAGGCATATATTCTTTTAATTTGAATTTTATTTCTGCTTTCAGTTGAAAAGGTGTTACACCTTAACACCACACTATGCTTTCATTTCATATGGCTCTTATCTAGATTTTTTTATAAATACTGCAAGATTTCATTAAAAAACAAAATACAAAAAAAATACTACTGTGATGACAACGAGAAAAAAAATTAACAGGCTCTTGAGTAAAGGGATACTAAATGAATTAACATAGTGGTGTTCACAATGAATAAAAACCTGCAGCATTGCATAGTCTAACGAAATAAAAGTAAGAACCGTTGCTTTATATAACTAATTTCAAAGTTAGAACAGAAAACTACAAAAAATGAGAATGAGATTAAACAAGGATAAAATTCGTACGCTGGATAGAATAAATGAAAAATTAAAATTGGTGATTTCATGAAGGCAGTTAAGAAATTACAGAGAAATGAATTCTTCAACTCTCCTGCAATCACTTCCTTTGAACCAGAAGACTTGTCTAAGAACTGATCCGTGATTTTCATCTCTCCAACAATATATACCTTGATGGAAATCATGTTTGAAATTTGGACAATGCACTATACATATATACATTTTCAAAAAAGCATGCTTTTAGGGAATTAAAGAGACGGAATCGGAGAATATTAAAAAAAAATATTTCCAGAAATCGTGTCATGAGAATGACTGCAATTTTGATTTTTAGTTGAACTAGGCAGCTAACTAAGGCGTCTAGTCTGAGAGAGGACTGCAAACAAGTTCGATTTAATATATAATATAAATATTAATGATTTTTCTATTTTTTAAATCTTAAATTAACCCATGTTACTTTATTTTGAAATTTTCCCTTATTTCCTGATCCAAATTCCACTTTTTATTTAATTATTTCTAACACGCGCTCTAAAAAATTAGTGATTAGTGCATTCCTAACGTTAGGACAGAAAATCCTAATGCCAATGACATGCTTTAAAAGATACCCAAGATTCCCTTTTCTAAGTTGGCACGTGAAATACTATGTGACCCTAATATACTGCGATAGGGATTTAACACATTTACCAGAATTTCTTAGCAAAATTTGTAAAGAGAGACATTGTTGTCTCTTTTCTTTGTATTCTGACATCGGCGACGTGTTTCATTTTTCGTCCCATGTACAAAATATGCTTCACGTTTCAAAATAAATTGAAGTGTGTTCCTTTCGTCAACGTATCTGGCAAAATTATGCCAAATACATACATATTTACTTATAAGCGCACACGCACATTATATATAAATCCTAATTAATTTCCTAGTTTTTATCTTAATTCACTCCATATTAACTTCATTCTAAAGTGATCTCTTATGTCTTCTTAATTCAATTCCACTGTTTATTTAATTACTTTTAACATGCCCTCTATAAAAGTGCAAGTCTCAGCATTTTCCCACGTTCCATGTGAAGGGATAAAAATCTTTAATGCATAGCACATTCTTTTAAAGTAACCTAAATGTCACATGACTGCATGTGTCAAAGACATCCCTATAAAAACTTATTATAAAATCACTGAGTGAAAAATTCCGGTCTCTTTTACTTCTCTTGTTTCATGTAGACTGACGTATTTCTAAGCAAGTATTCTTTGTACGTAAGTTATGCCTTACGTGGTTAAATAAATCGAAGTTTTAAAATCTTCAAATCTTTATTCTACTAAGCAACTGCTAAAATAACGTAACACACACACACACCAAAATAGATGAAAACTTGATTGATAAAGAAGTATTAAATTCATGTTTAAAATATAAATCATGAAGTCAAAAACAATCACATTGTTTATTTTCTGAAGAGATAATGAAGGGACTTCGTAAAAGGGATATAGACGGAAATTTTGGTTTTAGTTGAATGTACAGCATTCAATTTTGTAATTCTTCCCGCATTTATTGGACTCTCTCCTTGAAACACGATTATATATTATATATTCGTATATTTGGAATATTGTACTTAATTCTTCTCCGTATATTTATATTTGTACTTAAATTTAATGGAAGCTATTATTTCTATAAAAATATTTTTTAGATGAAAGTTAATAGTTTTATAAAAACTTATAATCTTGAGCACAAATGCAGATTACAATACATTTTTCCACTGTTATTGTAATAAGATTTTTTTTATTTTGAGAATAGCAAAAAAACTTAGCTGACTTCAATATCAATGAAGACTTTAAAATTGGGTTGAAATTAAAATAAAGATAAAGAAATAAACATTATTCAGAAAGGGAATGGTATATAAATCTATCCACTTAAATAAATTTATTAAAAAATATATCTAATGAAAAAGCATTCTATTTAAATTTTGATTTCAAAAAGTGGCGTGGACCAAGGAAGTTAACAAAATTTACATTTTTCGGGAATAAGTTTCTTATACAATTACACTCACTCAACCTATATATAATAGGACCTACTTTTTTCTTTAAATTAACGATTCGATCTTCTTGTAACTTTACAGGATAACTCTTGATGACAACCCTACATTTTGGATAGCTATTTTTTGCTCTCTTCTCATCTGAACTTGAATGTTTTTAATAATGGTAAAAGGCTCTAAAACTTCAACAGGATTTCTTACGCACATCATTTCGAGACATTTCGTTCGTTTTATATATTTTCTTTACTAACCAAAAGATTCAGAAAAGCTATTTACATAATAAACCTATTTCGCGTAACTCTCTCCCAGATTATCATCAGCGATGTACTGAATTAAGTTTTATTTTCGATTTGTTTTGGAAAAGGCTTTTGCTAATAACATTTCAAGTCATAAAACATCTCATATGTACTAATGGGTCCATTTTTTTATTTCATTTATTTACTTAAAGTAATTTCTCATTTATTTTCTTCTTTGATGTTGGTGATTGTTATTTGATGTTTGGCATATTCTGTAAAGTAAATTAGTGAAGATCTCGATATTTATCATTTAATTTTAACATGCTGAATGCCACTATAATTGAATAACTTTACTAATGCCAAAATGAATTTATTAGCACGCTTTAATTATTTTTGTGAAGCATAAATCACAACAGAGAAATCAATTTGTATAATATTTCGTGATGTATTTGTTTTACTGGGGTCACCAGTAACACTCCATGGTGCTGAAATGCAGTCGTTTGTTAAATTATATGTACTATACTGCATTAATTTCTTCACGGCATTTTATCAACGATTATAACACTAAAAATTAAACATTGAAAATTTACTCTTAATATGTGTTTCTAACAATCTTAGCTTCGCCGGTCACCGATGATCTCAGCGGCACTGCGATCTAATTCAGTGCCAGTCACCGGGACATTTATGGCATTTAATACCATGATACCTATGGTATTATTTATTTATTTATTTATTTTTTGTTTTTTTTTATTTCTGAGGCAATAATAGTGGAAGAAAAACCTTGAAAATCATTTTAATACATTAAGCAGAAGGCATAAAATACTTTTCCTTCGTATGGCAAACGCCATTGTTGTTGCAGATACCATGAAACAATAACTCAATGATGGAAACTGCTAAAATTTCTTATTTCTAATTTAGCAAATATAATAAATCTGCATATAATTCAGTTAAGTTTCATGAAATATGTCAAAATTTGGTAAATATTTATAATAATAATTTTATTTGCTTAAGTTTTAAGTGACCTATTCCAAAAATGATTCTAATTTTGCACCCGAACATATTACCGGATCAGAAAAAGAAAGAAGTGTAAATAGGAATATTGTGTTTTTTTTTGTGGTTAAATAAAAAGCTATAAATTAGAGAGGGGAAGCTTAAAAAATTGCATGGATTAGAAAAATTTATAAAAATTATCTGTCCAACATTATGTTTGCTTACTTAGGTTAAATGTAAATTTTTAAGAGAAGAGGGAATTTGAAAAAAGAATAATTTTATTTCTCTTTAATATGAGTGAATTTTTAATAATTCCAATAAAGTGTGTGTTAGAATAAACGAAACACCAGTTAAAAATTTCATATCTATAGCCGTTTTATTTTTTGAGAAATCCGAACTTTTTGAAAAAAAACAGGATGTTCGAAATCTGATTGATATAATTACATTTTATCAATCAGAAATATGACTGAAAAATAATTATTTAAAAATGTTGTTCTTCGATGTCAAAAAGATGTCATAATCCT
>JAPMOR010114215.1:179313-298151 GCA_026543865.1 Argiope aurantia
ATGTTGTTTTTCGATGTCAAAAAGATACCATAATCCTTTATTTAAAAGATGATAAAAATTAAATTTAAAAAGAAGTAGTCGTAATCATAACGCTATCGGAAGATATATTCAAGCTTAGTAATTCACAAAATATAAACTTAAAATTCAATTTTCACCAACTTCATATATCGCCTTTATATAAAATAGGACTTACATTTTTTTCTGCTTTCCCACATAGAAAAATGTAAGAGGCCTATAAAGTAACATTAGTATTTCCTTTCCTTTTAAAGAGATTGTATATATGTTATTGTTTTAAAAAAATATAATACAAATATTTTTATTTATTTTTCGTAAAACATGCGAAAACTGGATTTTAAAAGGCAAAACAGGTGAAAAACTACATGCGCAGAAAACAATCCTAAATGCTTGGTTTTATATAGTCTATGCAAAGTTAGAAATCCATAAAGCAACAAAATGAAAAGTTTCTTACCAAACAAAAGAAGCGTTGATGCTTCATAAAAATTTTATGTGCATTCAATAAAACCTTTTTTCCAGTAATAAAAACATTTAAGGGTTAAATTTCAAAGAATAACAAACTAAAGACATTAACAAAATATTTTTCAAGCTTTAATAATTCTACATTTTTAACACATTTATTTTTGCACTATAAATCTATACTATAAAATTTCAATTACGCTTCTTTAAAAAAAGTTTAACATTTTATGCAGCGAAATTAAAATTATTTTTTTTCTTTCGCTTACTCGCATGAAATACGCTCGTGTTATCTTTCTTATGAAGGTCATTAAACTTGCATCAATCATCGAAAACTTCTCAGAAAGTGAAAATTATTTACTTTCACGTGTATACCTAATTTTGAAAAACCATAAATTTGTTTATGAATAAATTTGAAAAAAATTTTAGACAAAAAAAAAGGATTATTCAATTTGTTTATGTTTTAGCTCCACTAACGTAATATTTATACTGCATTGGATTAACTTACTTAAATAAGCTTAGCAAAAATTTATGTATTTATAGCAAATTAGCTAATTAAAAGTTTTTTCAAAAGAAGTTTCAGCAAGAAGAAATTATTAGAAGCCAAACATTGCGTTAAGGAAAAATTTATTATGTTTGTATAATAGAAAAAGTAACAATTTTATCCATGTGTCTTATTAAAAGAAATTTTAAACGCTTGGTTTATACTTTTAATTTTATTCTGTTATGTATGGTCAGTTCAATCAGGGAATATCAAATATAATCCATTATAGATTACACAAACATCTCTTATAGATATTTTAATTACAGTGTCTTTAAGGGCTAATTTAATATTTTTTCTGTATTACTCTAGCTCTAAACAAACTACGATCTTGGACTCGAGGTAGTCTGAGACGTTGAGATTCGTCAAAATTTTGAGGTCGAATTTTTGGACGATTACAATACTTCCTCTAAAAAAGTGAAAGTTCAGAATTTTCATTCCATGAAGATGCGATAAATCTCGAAACTGAAATCCTTGAAGTAAACTGTCCTTTGTTAGTAAACTCTTTACTGTAACAATATTTTTTCCACATTGTAGATTAGTTTTAATTTAGTTATATTAACGTCTCATTTTAAAGCAACTGGGCTATTTTGGGAGGGACATCGTAATTTTAAGGAGTTGTTAGATGAGAAGGATGACACTTAAGCTACCACCCCCTCTCCAAACTTTCTTATTACGCCAGCGGAAGGACTTTTGACACACCGACGGATTTAACGAGCACCACACCCGCTTACACGACGGATCTTCGGTGGAATTTGGTCTCCAACCTGAAACCTTGCTGTTGCAGATCTTGTAGGGTAACAGGTTTATGTTTTAAGCGCATGCCATACCGCTTGTTAGGCAATTCCAAATTTTCAAGCTCTGTTCCTTGTCGATTTCTTATCGTTACAATCAAAAGCAATTCGGACACGCTCAATATTTCCATCTGACATCCGAGGAAGATCAATTTTTTTTCTGTTTGGTTAAGTAAACACTTTCTACGAATTTCTTGAACCGATCTTAAATTTGTTTATGACGGGGCGTTTCTTTCTTACTCATGCGAAATGAAAGCTGAAACTGCAATATCGAGTTCACTATTTACATGTTGCAACACAAAACGATTTACTTCAGAATTGGCCATTTTCTTTTAAATAAATACTAACGCCGTTTTTACTAGGATTCCCCGAATGTAAAAAAATAAGACATGAAGTTTTTTCGATCCTCTGATGTACCTCATGTGTCACTATCTTTTGTCATTTGTTAGTAAAAAAAAACACATATCATAAATCTGCTCCTACTTATTGAGTAACCTTGAATATTTTGTTACATCGAATCCTAGGATTATGCGGATATGACAATCTTTACAGCTAACTTTTGATGCATTCAAATATCAAAGATCCAATTCATTTTCATTCATTGATTGATTGTAGTAAAATTTTGAAAGATTATAAAGATTTGTATAAAATTATGAAAAAAAGAATTTGGGTTTCTTACCGTCCCATTAAGGACTTAACACCAATTCAATGATGATATTAAATAAAAGTGGTGCGAATATAAAATCATCCGTCCATAAGGGCCACATCGAAACATGACCTGAACACGTACTAAAGTTTTAAAATCCGATAATATGTTTTACTTTACCTATTGCTTTCATACCTATATTCTATTCTATCTTTTTTTAAGAGTCTGTTTACAGCTGACGATTTCAGAGCTTTAGATATACTTCCAATGTTTAATTTGTGCTTGGTTTTAATGTGGAGATTCAATTCCAATGAAAACAATGTATTTCCTTTTTTAAGTTTTCGAAATGTTATAACCATAATCACAACAGTGAAATTCAGCTATTGCATATTTTTCTGTTAATTTGAAAAGTGTTCCATGAACTACCCGCATTCAAAATTTTGGTCACTCTCCTAGAAAGGTTTTATCGCCAGATTTGTGCTATATCAACAAATGTTTTTTTTTCTACATCTATCCTGTAATTCATTGATGGAATATCGTGTTTGGCAGTCTACTGCCCTTTGCATTTGCAACTTAATATTCCAAAAAAGATTTGTTTTCTCGGAATTACTATACAGAAATTCTTGCAGTTCATTAAATAGAGAACCATCTATACTTATAATAAAGCTCAGTGTGTGTGTGTGTGTGTGTGTGTGTGTGTGTGTGTGTGTGTGTGTGTGTGTTGGCGCTCTACAGGCCAGACCATTCAAACTACAGCTACCAAATTTGGCAAGTGTATACATTGGAGGCCGGGAATGTGCACCTGGGGTTTATTTTTTCGACTTTTTAATTAGAATTTTATTTATTTAAAAATTAAGCGAAATTTTGACGTGTTTCTGCTATAACTTCCGAAAATATTACCGCACAAAAAAGATTTTTACATGAAGTTAAAGATCAAAAATTTATCTTTTAAATGATACTAATGTTTTAATCTTAAAATTAAATTTCTATTTTTAATGAATTTTTAAATAAATATTTTAACTATGTTTTTCAATAATTTTTTTCGTAAAAAATAAAAATAAAGATTAAGCACGTTTCGCATTCATGGGAAAAAAATTAGCTTTTTTCAATGTGTTGCCATCACATTGATTAAAGCCCCAATTAAAAATAAATTAAATCTTTTTGAAAATGAAATCTTCAAAAATAGAATTTTCGGCACGAGTCTGTAGGAAATAAAACAAATATGAAATATTATTTTTTCTAAAAAATAAATTCAAGAAAAATTATTTATGATCTTTTACACTCTCTATACAGGGTGTTTATTTAGTCCCGGGCCCATTTTGATATTTAATGACTCATAAAATAATGAAGATATAAACAAACTTATGGCATTTATTGATGGAATAACTCATATATTTTCCTTTTCAGGTTTGAATATTTTTACTTTTGTAAATATCGTCTGCGCATGTGGTTAATTTCAGATAATTTCATTTTCCAGTCTAAATATCTGTACTTTTCTAAATATCGTCTGCTTATTAACTGGATTTTTCTCCCTTTTGTTTTTGGCAACTATTGAAATGTTATGTTTACTTTTGATGTGTTTGTTCTATGTAGTACTTTTGTATGTGATGTTTTATTCGAGCTGATACTAAGGACAATGCATACACCACAAGAGAAAGCACAGATTTTATGGTGGTCATAGAGTTAATTTCCAGTCAACTAATTCACTGACTTTTAAGAGTGTATTTCCAATCACTTAAACTGACTGATTTATGAAAATTTGAATATCACTATTCAATAAAAAAAGGATAATTTAGGATTTTCCATCGATCACTTCAAAGAAAATATGCCAATCAGCGCGCAGGTTTCTCAAGATTAGTTGGCCTAAGATTATGAAAATGTTGAGTTTTTCTAAATTTTTAACATTTAAAACTTCATAAATAAGTCTTAGTTGATCATGGAAAATAGAAACATTCATTCATTTATTTATTTAAAATTTGGTGTGTCCAGAATATTTCTCAAAATATGATACCTTACTGCATTAAATTTAGACTTCATAATTTTTGAAATATATTTATAGGCCGGAACAAAATATTATTATTGGTTTCATTTCAATCCTTTTGAAAGCAAAACTAAAAACTGAATTTTATGCTGAATCTCAGAAATTTTTGTTGAATTATTGTTTGAGATATTACATAAATGATGAAAAATGTTTTGTAGTTAACATAAGACTTAAATACCGAGCGATTCTGTTTTCAATACTCACATGCAATAATAATAATAATTAATAAATAACAGTAAAGATGATAAATAAAATAAAACGCTTGGTTTCATTAATAAATATCTTAATATTAATTGCAATTTCATCATTTACAATTTAAATTAAAGTTGAAGTTTTGCCAACCACAAATTATCAAAATATATATAGTAAATTGTAAAAGTAATGACAACAAATTAGCAAAATATATATAGTAAATTAAACGAAACGATCTAAACGGTATAAGTTTGGTATGGCTATCAAAATTTGAAGATTAAAAATGTTTTGTTTGAGAATCCTTTAAGAGACCAGTTACTTAAAATATTTAATTGAAAATTGTGGCGAGCGGTAATACTGGCGAACCGGTTGGTCGCCAAAGGCGGCTAGTATTATATAAAAAAAACTCACCATTTGATACTCGTTCCATAGAAGTGAATTTGAGAACAAAATGCATTGTGTTCGTGTGTGTTCGTGTGTGTGTGTGTGCGCGAGCGCCTGCGTGTTTAGATATTCAGTTTAGATGCTCTTCTTTAAATTATGAAGAATTGTTCCCTCAGATTCCAATAGGTCATAAAAAAGAGAACATAATAGAATACAAAATGAATTTATTACTAACAGTTTTCGAAATAATCGCTGTAAAGCTAGAGATTATTCTAAAAAAATTTCGACTTTTAAGAAAAGAATTAGGAACAAGAATTTCGCAATTTTGGCACGCTGGTCGATCATCTCATTGCTTTAGATAACAACATCCAGCTTTTTTAGGCATATGATCAACTCGTTTAATAAAATCTTATACTGCAATTGTTTTGCATTTTCTTTACTCATCGAGAACAGGACTTAGAGCCGAGAGAGTTTCATGTTTCTTCCGAAATGAAGAATTGAATAGGAGGCCCATCCCATATCATTGATTACAATGCTCTTCGAAACTTGGCCCACCGATATAACAGGTGCCTGAATTTTCACGGCTGAAATGTTATGCCGAAAAGTAACTATGCTTCTACATAACTTTTGATAATTGAATCATTTGACTCTCGATTTTTGTCTTTTTTATGTTGGATCGGAAAATGAAAAACGCTTCAATATTTTTAGCATTTTTTTATTATATTTCATTCTCTTATAATTCGATTACATGAAGAACTTCATTATGACGACATTAAACATTGATATTATGGATTCTCAATATAATGGACTATTATTGTATTTTAAATTTATTTAACCTTTTATCTCTGTTTGTCGTCAATAAGCAGATTAGACGATTCAGGCTTTTTGGCTAATTATCATTACGCATGGTGAGATATATATATCTGCAAACTTATATACTTTTATATTACATTTAAATTGTGTTTATTAATAGGGTCCAAAAATAGACCACATTTTCCTGCATGCTCACTACTATAAATTGCCCTCAGTTTTCAACTGAACACAACTAAAAAGTATCATTCTAATCACTTACTGAAAATTAGAGATAAAAATCTGTGCCACTTGAGATAACACCAATGTATACTTTTCTTTACGAAATACAAACAAAAATATTAAATTTAAGCATTTATTACAAACTTCCAAAACGATAAATTATCAAAAAGAAAAGTTTCTTTTCAAAGAGAAAAAAATATCTAAGCTACATATTACATATATTGCTACTTATTACGTGTTCGATTGAATTGTAAAACAATTTTTTTGAAAATAAAAGCTTTTGAAACATCATCTAGTTGAGTTTTAAAAAATTCAAATATTAAAATATATATTTTTTAAATCGATGTTTTTTCCGGCTTTTATGTCTTAACATTTTTAACAGATTTATTTTTCTTTCGCTTTCAACTTCAGCGCTTTGAAAAGGTTTTCATTTTTATGCAGCGAAATTATGGTTTATAACATTTTTTCTTTTGCTTTACCTTATGAAATCCATGTTAGCTTCCATATGAAAGTCATTAAACTTCCATTAATCATCGAAGGTTTTTTAAAACTGGGAAATTATTTCTTCTTTTACATATATTACTACCTAATTTTGAGAACCCATTTATTTGTTGGAAAAAAATTGAGTAAACATTTCGGAATGAAAAGATTTTTTTTAGAAAAAAGAACTTATGGCAAGGAGCTTGTAAATTACTAATAAAATATTTTTATTGCATTTGGTTAACTTGATTTAATGAGTTTAGTAAAAATCAATCTGGTTATTACTATTCCTTTTACAAAAGATATTTTAGAATGCTTACAATATTAGGAAGAAGGAATAATGGAATCTAATTTAATTTTTTAGAGAAATTATCATGATTGCACATTGCAAAACTGTAGGAAATTTGATCCGTTAATTTTATTAATCCATATGTATAAGTTTTAGGCTTATATGCCTCATAATATACCAAAAAATGTTTTTTTTTAAATATTTTTTTATGCTCTTTTATGTTAAATTTTATTTCAAAGTTTGTCTCTGGAAAACTTTCTTTTAGGAGTATTTGTCCATTATTTTTATCCCCTGCATTTAGATTTATATTGAAAATTCTGTTTAAGTTTCCATATCGATTCAAAAGAAAATTGTTTCTTTCTTATATTTAAACAAGCTCATTTTTGGCTACTAGCTAAACTTTTCAATTTTATTAAAATTGATGACTTTATGTAATGTAGTTTGTTCGTAATGGCTTTTCCCTCAAAGAAATTTTAAACTTGAAGTTTTGATAAAGATATGACGTATAATATTTTAAAAGATGACAAGTGTTTTTTCACATCATTTGAAATTTAAGCTATAATTTAAAACGAAATGATTAATCTTGAAGTTAAAGAAAGTTTTCTTGTTAACACTCTTTCAAACTGCTCGCATCAAAGAATTTTTTTTTCATTATTGCTTATTTGAGAAGTTAGATCAGAATTTTAAATATAACAAAATTTTAAAAAGTTTATTAAAAGCACACTTTAATACATACTCATCATGGAAAGATATGATGTATTATCAAATCTTCGAGGTCACTAATAAAACCGATTTGAGTTTATTTACAGTAGTGAATTGCACTGTAGCAAAATAAGCTTAAAAATATTAAAAATAAATGAAAAATAGATAAAATTTATGCTGGAATAAAAATTTACATCTATGGAAAAATAACTTTTTGGATTTCATGATTATGCAAATCTTATTCATATTCTATATTATTTTTTACAGATAGAGAGAAATGAACTTCAGAAACTAGCTTACGTTTCATTAGCCAAAAAAAAAGTGGTCGCTAAATGCACATTCTACCTTTCAAAATAAATATGTGCCAAATTTTCTCTAGCTCCCGTGATCTGACATGTAGAGCACGAAAACACACACAATCATTCTCCTTTATTAGTAGTAGATTTACGAATTAATTTAAAATAACGCAACGATTACGAATGGTTACCAGTAACACTCTTATAGACAAACATTTTAAAAAATCTTACCATAACCTGTAAAGATCCCGACAGAATTTACGTCTTGCATAATAAATGTCTTGTGTTATTTATCTTTCTTTCAAGGGCAAAATATAGGTTGAAAAACCTATCGTATCTTCACTCTTTTACACAAAAGAGGCGTTAAAGCAGAGTCTATAAAGAATAAGAATGAAATGAAAAAGTAATACAGAAAATATAGATAGCCACATGAAGAATATAGAAAGTTGAATGTGCATCAACGATTGGGAGCATACTTCTCAGGATTCGATAAGAAATGGACTACATCAAGAAGATTTTTCTTTTCTTAAGAAACGAGAATTGTACCAACTCATACCAATACGTTTAAATCTTTAAATTTCTTTCCATATATAAAGAAGTGGGCATTGAATATACATAAACGTACTTCACAATACCTGATGAGAAACTGACATTTATTATAGAGTACCCGTTACGATTATTGCTAAAGGTTTTCAGAAATGTACTGTTTGTATTGAAATTCTATTTTAAGATTAATATTATTTATGCCTGTAACTCTGAATGTAGTTAGACAATACACTGTTAGAATGTTAATGTAATTTCCACTTTTAATTTTGATATTTTTTGTCTCGAAAATTATCTTTCAAATTGTAGAATTTGTATTCTATTCAACTTTTACGAGTTCTGCTAATATATGTATATATTTGGGTGTAGGTTATTCTAAATATCTAAAGATTTTTTTAATTAACTTTTCGATTTGACCTGATTTGACATTTTTGTTAATTTGGCATTTCTATGAATTATTGTCAAGCTATTTCAATGCACATCTTTAAAGATAAATTTGTTAATTAAAAAGTTAAGAACATTAAATACAAAGAAAACGTATGGATTATAAATGCAAATGAATAGAAACTGAATAAATTGAGACATGGGATTTGTAAAGGCTCTTTCTATATTAAATGAATCGATATTCCTCTATAAATGTATCGGCAAATAATTGCCTAGATTGAAAATAACATTTTGAAAATAAATATAATAAAACTTGCATACATTTATTACTTTTCATTATTATTGAGATGAATTATCATCTAAATCAATATAAAAATAATTATACAGATAATTATATAAATTATTTTTAACATGCCAATCCGCATTTCATTATTATAAAAATCTTGCACCTGTTACTTTCGATTCATATAATAATTTGAAATAAAACTTTAATACAAAATTAGTAAATGTCAAAAAATAATATTTTTAAAAGAATTTCTTTTATATTCAATGTAGATGATTCTATTTAATCTCATTTTTGCTGAATACCCCAGTTCAGCAATTTAAAAAAGAATCACTAACTCGTTATTTTATTCTCTAGATCTAAAAATATAAGAGAATTGAATTGAAATCCATCATGAACTACTTAATCTTTTTTTGAAAAAATATTTTAATTAAAATGTCAATTTAAATATTTTAATTGAGTGTTCAATACTATTTGATAAATGAGCTCAATTCCAAAGGAAATTTAATCTTTCTATGTGTAGCTGCACATAGAGAGTTCAAATGAGGAAACGTATTTCATATTGAATTTTACCTTTTCAATTAAACCACAGTTTTTATTGAAAGTATAAATACCTTTAGAAATGATTGATTCATTTTTCCCAAATTCTTTATTAAAAAGATTATTGATGTACTCATAAACCTAAAATATTGAATGATTTTTTTTAAAGCTAGCATCTTTTAAACAATCGGAGTTAGATACTTTATGTACAATGATTAAATTACTTTTTATTCTAAAAAATGGAGTTAGATTAATTAATGTAATTTTTTTTTATTTAATAATGTTCAACGGAATAGAAATAAGGCTCAAAAATGAATTTTATTCAACTTTTATACCACGAGAACATCTCAAAGACTGTTTTAATCGATACTTATAATGTCGTTCAATAAGAAATACCATCTATATAAATTTTCGTAATGTCAGAAGATAAAAAAGAAACTACATTTTCGGCAATCAAAAGAGAATATTTATGACTTTTTTTCACATCAATTATTAGCATATATCTTATTTTCATACAAAATATGAAAATAAAATAAAAACTATACATTACTGATTGCAAAATTTTTCTATTTTAAAATTTGGAGAAATAAAGTAAATCACTTGCTATATAGAAGCAACGATATCCTCATGACCAGACCGCTTTTCCAAACACTATTCACCTATGCATGAAGTGGATACTTAATGCAACAGAAAGAAAAAGTAGATGAAGCGCAAATTAAGTTATTTTAATTTTAATCACAAAATATTTTATTTACTTAAAGCACTATTTATCTATCCTACGTATAACCTAGGATATTCTCCATATATATTTTGGGCACAAATGAAAAAAAAATAATAGATAGAAAACCTCATAATAATCATTAAGATATAAGAAAGCAGATATATTGTTACGAATTTTACTGCCGGGGTTCGTTTGGATAGTGAAAGTGATATGGTGTGTAGAACGTTCAATCAGCAGACGGTAGTAGAAAATAAAACAACGACGTTTATTTACACGAAGACACACAGGACAGCACAAAAGCGACAACTAAATACAGCACAGAAGGCGATTATCTTCACCCGAGACGTGTAGCATACAACCAGAATCTACTGTAGACAGTAGCGCACAGCTCAGTTCAGCACTAGCTTGACTCCGTCGATTCCGACTACTCTGTCTCCGACTCCTACTGCCTTCTACCTTCGACGACTCTGTCGTCTACCTTCCTCTGGCAGCTGTGGCTGCTTCCTTTTATAGGTCTCGGGACGCGGGGCTAGAAGCCTCTCAACCAATCAGGAACGTTCGAGGCGTATCTCGGTTCCTACTGGACGGATCGGGGAAATTCTCGAAGTTTCGGGTATAATCTATTTTGGCACCAAAGTCGCCAAATTGGTCGCCAAGTCGCCAAATGGTCGCCAAGCTCTGGGACCTCCGACGCGCCACCTGGACTCTGTCCCATTCAGATGACTGTAAAACTTTCTTTCTGTTGATGGAACAAACTATGCTGGGAAGCCGAATTGCAGGTTTGTAATAATATCGTGCATCAAATCACTACAGATCAATAGAAATATATTCTTAATCTTGAAGAAAATACAAAGAATTCGACTCATTTGTTTGTGTTACGGAACGTTTCTGCATACATCTTAAGAAGTATTTTCATCACTACTAGAAACACTTATCATTAGCAATATCCCTATAAATGTAAAAAAATGTAAGAGCTCTATACAAATCATTTGTCTAGTGATCAACCTCTTAATGCACATTTTTAGGATACTATGTATTCTTCTTAAAGAATATTCTCCACCAAAAAGAAATTAGTCTAAAATGCCGCATCCAACTAAAGGTTAAAACGGGGGGGAGGCTATTTTAATTTGGTTGCTAATGGTAGTCATGCTTGCAGAAATTTGTTGTAAGGAGTGCCAAATGTTAGGCAGAGCGGAAAAGCATGTTAGAGAAGGGTTGCTACTTTAAATATCCGTGGGCATAGAACAGAAAAAAAAAATTCTTGCTTCAAAATTTATAATTATCTATTCTTCGAATTTTTAAATAAGGAGTTAATGTGCTTTCTTAACGTTTGGAAAAGTATTAGGGTTTTTAAAAGATGATTTTTTTCTTTTCTGGCTTTAAGGATGGTTCCGAAATTTTATGAAGATAAATAAAGTGTCTCGTAGCTTCGAAGTGTAAAGGAATGCAGAAGTTTCTATGAAATATAAATGAGGACGAATTCTGTCTCATAATAAAAGTGCATTATGAAATAGAATTCTGATTTTAGTGTATTTTGAAAGTTTCATGTGCTAATCTATTACTATCGGTAAAATGAATAAACAAACACACAAAATATAAATAAAGTTTTATAAATGTTGTTAAAAGAATTTTAATCTGTATTTCCAGTCAAAATTCCATAAAAATTGTGCATACTTTTGTGTTGCAAATATTTTGAACTTTAATTTCAGTTAGCTTTTTTCTCGTTATATTTGAAACATCTACTTCTTACTATTTGGACTGTCATTAAGATACCAATAAATATTTAAAGATAGAATGGATTTTACGAGAATCGATTAAACAGAAAGACAAATATTGAAAAATGTTCTCAGAAATTGTTCTTAAAATGTCCAGAAATGGATTGCATTTCACAATTTGAACTAGAAGATGTGCATTATCCTTAATGTCTGTAATCCTGTTCATAATATCTCAGATCTGATTAAATATCATTTAGCTTTATCTCGCATACCATCGTACAATTTTCTCTTCTGTTCACCGTTGCTTCCTTGCAGCGAAATTTTCACTGTACACAATATTCAGGAACATTCAAATCAAGACAAATCAACAAACGTAAAGGAACAAAGATTCATTAACAGAAAAAGATGCAGAACCAAACATGCAATTAAAAAAGTGCCTAAAGAAAATACTAAAAATATTTTCTAAATGGCCTTGCTGTGAAAACATAGTAAAATCAATAAATAGAAATCTGATTTATAAACACTGAAAACAAAATTGTTAGTAGAATGAGAGGTTAACAATCCCAAAATTAATTTTTATTTAAACTTAATCTCCATTTGCACCTGGATAAATCTGTCATTTTAAGAATTGAAGAAACCTAACCAATTCTTTCGAAGCTAAATCATTTCGATTGGTGCTTACTGTAACAACGCTTACTAAATTTGAAAGGATATTTATAATTCCTCCCAGCGTTACAGGGGGCCGCGGTGGCCTGGTGGTAAGGTCTCGGCTTCGGAATTGGAGGGTTTCGGGTTCGAGATCCGATTTCACCGAAGAACCGTCGTTTAAGGGGGTCTGGTGCACATTAAACGTCCTGGACAAACGCCCTCCTACTGGTGTGGTGTAATGTGGAGAGGGGGGGTGCAGCTCAATGTGTCGTCCTCGTCATCTGATCGCAGTTCAAAATTACGAGGTCCTTCGCAAAATAGCCTTAGTGTTGCTTTAAAGCGGAACGTTAATATAACTAAACTATACCTAGCGTTACAGATTACAGTGATTATATTATATATATATGTATGTTGATTTTATAAAACATTCTGTGAAAAGATAATAAATATCTGCCTGTCACATTAAAAAATTAAAATAGTTGAATTACTAAAATATGCCTTCCCAAATCTATAAATAAAACATCAAAAATTTCGCAAATGCTAATTTTTTAAAGGCAATAATTGTAAAACATTGAATGTAAAAGATTATAATATTTCTTCTACTATTTAGTGCAAAAGTATACAATATTTCTTAATAAATAGGTTTGTAGACCAACAGTATTTTATATAAACTATTTAAAAATTCAAAAATTAATATAAACTATAACAAAAACAATGGGTGAAAAGACATAGTCTAATATAAGACAAGTGGTCTTAAATATTTATCGCTTGAGAGTCTGTGAATTACTGTTCCTCCAGGTTTAAAAAATAAATTCTGAATTGTCTCATTATAACGATTTCTTATGAAAAGTTCCGACATGTGCCATTCCCGGGAACTTCTTTTTCGGTCTTTAGCCTGATTACTGTCAGTTTAAATAATACGTTAGCAACTCTCCGGACGGTTTTATCCTTTCAAAAGTGTCTAAAAAAAGAATAGATACAATGAAAACATACAGAGATATCCACATTTTTCGATCCTTCTTGAACACTGATTCAAGCTTTATATCGATTAAACCTGCATCATTCCCAAAACCAATAAATACGTGATGCAGAAAAACAAAAAAAAATCAATCCACACAGCGTCTGAGTGTCTATAAATGACTAAAACGCACTAGAAAAGAATGAATATTATTCATCATTTTTCAACCAATTATTTGTTATTCAGGCACATATTGTGCTAGAAAAAATTCTAGGATAGAAAAGGATAGAAAAAATAGGATAGAAATTCTAGGATAGAAAAAAAAATGTGAGGAAAAATTTTATTGGATAACTGAGGAAATTTTGATAGTCTTGATAATCTTTTTAAATTTCTTTCTGTAAATGTATTTAAACTAAATGCTGTAAGAAATATTATAGAAACAATTTATGCAAAATAATGTTTTTTAGAATTAAATTACCAGACCAGTGCTTAAAGTATTGTGATTGGATTTCTGAACATAGAAAATCCTTAACAGTCTAATCAATACTGCATCATCTGAGTCATAAAGATGTAATTTCTTTGTGTGAACATGTTTTTTACAAGCATTATTTTTTTAAATTACTAGTTTTAATAAAAAACTTATTTTACTTATATTATAATTATTTTATTAGGATAGCGCTTATTTTTTTAAAGAAATATTTAGCATCTTAGTATAAAGGAAATCGATTTAAACTCAATTACATAGAACCAGCAGAGAAAAAGAATTCATCGCTTCAATATAATTGAGATTCGACATATTAGAAGACATTGACGACGTTCTTAGCAGAAATTAATTGTTGGGCTCCTAGTTTTACTTAAATTATTTTGATTATTTGAATCAAAATCTCTCGGATCTTTTTTTTTATTAATAATTAGCCGCCTTTGGCGACCAGTCGATTCGCCAATATTACCGCTCGCTACAATTTCAAATTAAATATTTTAAGTAACTGGTCTCTTAATAGATTCTCAAAGAAAGCATTTTTAATCTTCAAATTTTGATAGTCATACCAAACTTATACTGTTGTTATACTGTCGTTTCGTTCAATTTACTATATATATTTTGCTAATTTGTTGTCAGTTTCGATAAAACTTCAACTTTAATTTAAAGTGGAAATGATGAAATTACAATTAATATAAGAATATTTTTTTAATAAAACCAAGCGTTTTATTTTATTTATCATTTTTATTTTTATTTATTTATTATTGAATATAAGTATTGCAAACAGAATCGCTCGGTATTTAAGTCTTATGTAAACTACAAAATATTTTTCGTAATTTATGTAATATCACAAAAAATAATTCAACAAAAAATTTCTCAGATTCAGCATAAAATTCAGTTTTTAGTTTTGCTTTCAAAAGGATTGAAATGAAATCAATAATAATATTTTGTTCCGGCCAAATAAATATATTTCATAAATTATGAAGTCAAAATTTAATGCAGTAAGGTATCATATTCTGAGAAATATTCTGGATACACCAAATTTTAAATAAATGAATGAATGTTTCTATTTTCCACGATCAACTAAGACTGATTTATGAAGATTCGAATGTTAAAAATTTAGAAAAACTCAACCTTTTTCATAATTTTAGGCCAATTAATCTTGAGAAACCTGCGCTCTGACTGGCGTATTTTTTTTTTTTTTTTGGAAACGATCGATAGAAAATCTAAAATTATCCTTTTTTTTATTGAATAGTGATATTCAAATTTTCATAAATCAGTCAGTTTAAGTGATTGATTTAGTTGATTGAAATTAACTCTTTATTTAAAATATTAGTGTTTCAAGAACATTTTGTTAATCGTGATTTCCACAGCAGAAGCTTTATGTAAAATCAAAAATTCGTTATTTATTAGAGCATTTATTGAATCAAGTTACATAAAATATAATCATTTTCCATTTAGACCATTTTAGCAGATCTGTGTCTTACTAAAGGTTTACAAATTAGTGGTGTGGCCCTGATTTGAATGGATATCCTGTTCATATTAAACAAAACTTGCCTTAAAATAATACTGATTTATTGGATTAATAATATAGAGAGAGTAGAAGATCATAAAATAATTTTTCTTGAATTTATTTTTTAGAAAAAATAATATTTCATATTTGTTTCATTTCCTACAGACACGTGCCGAAAATAATATTTTTGCAGATTTCATTTCCAAAAAGATTTAATTTATTTTTAATTGGAGCTTTAATTAATGTGATGGCAACACTTTGAAAAAAGCTAATTTTTTCTCATGAATGCAAAACGTGCTCGTGCAGCTTAAATTTTTTTTTTTGTACGAAAAATATTGTTGAAAAATATAGTTAAAATATTTGTTAAAAAATTCATTAAAAATAGAAATTTAATTTTAAGGTTAAAACATTGGTATCGTTTAAAAGATAAATTTTTGATCTTTAACTTCATGTAAAAGTCTTTTTTGTGCGGTAATATTTTCGGAAGTTATGGCAGAAACACACCAAAATTTCGCTTAATTTTTAAATAAATAAAATTCTAATTAAAAATTCGAAAAAATAACCCCCAGGTGCACATTCCCGGTCTCCAAGGTATACACGTGTCAAATTTGGTAGCTGTAGGTTGGATGGTCTGGCCTGTAGAGTGCCAACACACACACACACAGACACATTGAGCTTTATTATAAGTATAGGTATGCTGAGAAAAGTGAATGTATCTGAATTCTAAATGTAAGTCTTTACATGTTTTAAAATGTACCGCATATTATTAGCGAGTCTGATAGTCTGATCCACTATATTGTCTTCTAAATCTTTATATCAATAAAATCAATTTTTTGAATGGATAAACAGATGTTTCTTATCCATAAAATAATCTTATAGTAATATGTTTTTCTTTGGGTCAGTGTCATAGATATGTTGCTATTGGCAATAGGCGAGGATCGAACTCGCAACCTTATGGTTAGTAGCGAGTAACATGACCACAAGACAAAAGAAATTTCTCATGTCTCGTAGCTGTTATCTGGCTCAGAAAGCGTCACCACATTACTCCCCCTCCAGTGCCTCGGAGGTCAGACTAACGATATTTGGTCCTGCTTTTGCTGTTGTTAGTGGTGATATATTGGCTGTTGCGCCTTATCCTTTTTTTTATTGGCTGATTATTTATCAGCTACATTTATTTATTGGCTGATTATTTATCAGTTTCATTTTTTTCTTGGCTGGTAATTTATTAGCTTCATTCTTTCTTACTGGCTGATTATTTATCAGCTTCATTCTTTCTTACTGGCTGATTATTTATCAGCTTCATTTTTTTTATTGATTGATTATTTATCAGTTTAATTTTTATTTATTGGCTGCTTTTTTTATCAGCTTTATTTTTTTTTATTCCTTTCTGGTAGAGGGCGCCACAACAGTTATCAGAAGGTTGCGTGTTCATATCACGTTCAGGTCACCAATGTTGCTATTGGCGATAGGCGAGTATCGAACTCGCAATCTTATGGTTCTTAGCCGAGTAACATGCCCACAAGACAAAATAAATTTCTAATGTCTCGTAGCTGTTATCTGGCTAATAAAGCGTCACCACATTTATATCGAATACAATGTTGATAAATAAATATATAGGGTGTTCACACTAATCTTGATCCAATAGCCAATTCTAAACCTTTAGAGAAAGATATATTTCCAGTTTGAAAAGTACTCCAAATGTCTAAAATGGAACCGAATCCATATAAGCACTCCCGAAAAAGTTTAAAATCCCAATTTTTAAACAATCACTATTACTATTAATAACAGTAACTAAAATAGTTTTAACTTCTTAACATTTAAAAAAAGTTTCTTTCTGTTGCTATTCATACTGACCAAGGTATGAAGCTTTGCATATGGTCAAATATAGCAAATTAATATATTTATTTTAAGGGTCAGATATATCTAAAAATGAACCTTATTACATCCTCAAGTATTCAATGGTTTCAAATAATAGTTATTCAAATCTCCATAATTTAGACAATTTAGGTAGCAAAAGAGCTTTAAACGTATTTATTTCAAAATCTTATGTGTCAAAAATAACTTATTAAATATGATAAATAAGACTTGGGGATTTAAAAAAATTAGTTCTGGTAATTTTTAGCAAGTTTATAGACACAAACATAAAATATAATTTTCTATTTTATTTAGAGTAGTTTTTCAAGGAAATATATGCACTTATCTAAAACAGTTTAGAAATTAGTTATCAGGGCATGATTAGCGTCCAATGTTTAATTTATAATTATTTTACTTTTCTGAGATGCTCACTTCATAAGGTATCTCAAAATTGTAATCATAATGCGTTGCTTAAGATAAATAACAGCAAGAGAAATACGCTATCATGCAGCAGATCAGTACGTTGCACGTCATCAACAGCAGGCGGCGCTATTTTTCAGCATGCAAGAGGAGAGATTTCTTATTTCCTTATTCGAGCAGTAGCCGGCGTTTAGAAAGCATGTACTGCTGCTGCAAACTGAGTTCGGAATGATGCACATCTTGTGTGGACCAGCTGAGAGCAATGAAAATGCCTCTCTAAATATTTATCCAAAGGTTTCCCATACAAACATATAGGGTATGCAATTTGTTTGCATGCATGCATCAAAGTATGTACGAGTATGGGGTATGGATGTTATGTTATTTTCGTAAAATGCAAACGAATCCTTTCTTGTAAGTAAAGAAATTGAGAAAAATGTTAAAAATTAATTAAATTAAATGACGGAAACTGAAACTTTCTCATTTTATCGTTTGAACTTTTTTTTTTGATAGACAAATAAATATCCAAATATTTAACAAATTAATTCGTTTTTTTCTAAAGTAGCGGCGGTTAAAACCCAACTTGTTTGCAAGGAAAAGTTTAAATAATATGAAATATATTTATTTAAAATTTCTCCCTTTTGTAAAACAGTGAGAATAATAACTTTAAGGGATTTGATCTATTCCAAATTACTTCGCGTTTAAATTAAAAATATATACATTAAACAACTAATTTTTTTTATTTCATCAAATTCTCTATTTCATTAAATAATTGATTATGAGCTATCAATCAATTATTTTATTAAATATCTAGTTATTTTACGAAATAACTTACTGTATTCCATTAAATACCGTTTATATTTTAGCGAACAAAGCATTTAGAATGAAGTAAACATGTATGTGAAAATCCTATTTCGAAATTAATAGCAGTAAGCGACTTTTTTAAAATTTTGAATATTGTTCAAGACATGCGACTGAATTATTTAATGGAAGAATGAAATTAGTTTGAATTAGACAATAACAATAAAAATATACTTACAGATTGCGTACAAAAAATTATTCAAATTTAAAAAAAAAGATTCGGAAATGAAACCGATATCATTAAAAATGTTGTTTTTTTAATTTTATGAAAATATAATAATTTTTGTGAGATAATAATATAGGAAAATATAGTTGGAAAAAAAACTTAATGAACCTATATTTGAATTAACTTTTAAAAAACAAAATATTGACTTTTTTTTTCCTTTTTTGAAAAGCGAGTCTCAAATTTTATCATTATCAAAAAACAAGAGATTTGTATAAAAGATATCCAAACAAACATTTTTACATACAGATATAATAAATGGATTTACATAATACGAAAGTTTTTAATATAAAGAATTTTAAAAAGTAAATATAATTCATTTAAACTAAAAGAAATCATGGTTACTCAAGCTTGGAAATATAAAGGCATTGATTTCTTCTTTTAATGACATCATTAACTGAAATTGTTTTCAAAAATCAGTATTTCCCGAATCTAAATGATTGTTAGCTTACTCGCTATCTATTTACCTGCACTATGAATAAGATTGTTCGCTAGTTTCTCTTTAAAAATTTCAATTTATTTAAATAGTTCATTATTGTATTTGGAAACTTGTCTACGTGATTTCTCTTGGGCCTAACTCTTGGTCAATATTTCCAAGGACATTCTTAATAATATATCTGTATGCAAATTCGTTTATTTCAATTTTGTAATTACATTTACTTTAATATAATTAAAAATAAAGAACTCAATATTAATTTTTAGAAATTAATTTTCAAGTATTCAACAGCAATTTTTTAAAGAATTCTTTATTAATCGAATTTCAATTTAGCTATTTGTAATATACTACTACACAATTTCAGCTAAATGATTCTGCATCTGCCGAAGCTCTATTGACCGTAGGAACACCAGAAAGTTAATGGTGTGTATTTATTTTTTAATAAAATTGAATAATTTTGCCAGAGAATTCTGTTAAATATGGCATTAGAAATAACTTTCACAATATGGAGGCTTACAAACGTTTCATTGGAAAAATTAAAAACCCAACTCTGTATTTAAGCACTTTAATTGTAATGTGAGCAATGACCTAGCCCTCCAAATTGGAGCACGCAATTTTTGCAGTTAAGTCTAATTTTACAAAAAGATTTCTATAAAATAGACATTTTAATATAACGACTTCTATTTCACAAAAAGATTTCTATAAAATAGTCATTTTAATATAACGACTTCTATTTCACAATTAACATTTGTAATATAATGCTACTTAATATGTGTTATTATAAAGATTATGACATTATTAGAAATGATGGAAATTAGCAAAATATTTAACTTCTAACTATACCCACGGAAACAAATATTATACATATGAAAACAAAGCTATAAATATAAAAGTTGTATAATATTTCACATTCACTCCCTGCAACAGACATCTGAACGCTCTTTCCCATATTCTAACGAGAAAAAAAAAGCAATCAACAAGAACGCCGGGATTTCTTTAAATCCTCGTGCACTTTCAGAGCCGTTTATTTATACCAATAAATCTATCAAATCGAGAAATTTGGAACAGAAACCAATGCCTGCCCACAAATGAAGGCCAAATACCATACAATTAGACTGTTAAGTTTTCAATCTTTAAAATAGAACTTACCAAAAACATACAAAATACTAGGTAGCGATCCCGAAGCTGCAGACCATAAATATATCCCCCTTACATAAGCATTCCATCCTTTTCCCAACAATCAAAATATAAACAAAAGCCCATAGCAAAATAAAACACGGCACTTTAAATGCCCAATCCTCTCGAAAGAGCCGAACACGCGCAATTGCTTGCATGTTTCAATACTCCAGATCAAGAAAAAATAATAAAAAAAAGCTCAGACCCGAAAGCGTGTATTGAAGGAAGGTTCGTCGCGTATATGATACGTGTACCTTGAAGGGAGACATGCGTGATCACTTATAAGTGATCATGGTCCTGAACGGGTTAAAGTATCCATACATTAAGGCGTTTCTTTTCATAATTGAAAAAAATAATCTCACACAATTACGTTATTCAGTAGTAGTATTTGTGGTCTTATTTCCATAATTTTAAATGATTAACTTATAAAACATTGTCGAAAGAAAATGCCATACAGTAAAATTTAATAGTCATTATCGACTGAGTATTCGATTGTACGAAATTCTTATAATCCCCATCAGTTTGTGTAATCGTAATTATTCGTGCAATTTTATATTATTCATATTTAAACTGGGTCTTTTTACCTATCATACATTGCTGACACAGAAAAATAAAATTATGAAATTTGATTTTTCGCTTTAATATTCGATATACTAACGTCATAATTTTTACGGTTATTGAAACTATTCTTATTTAAAAACGCTTCGTTTATAAATTCATAAAAAAAAGCTTCATGTTGTTTAATGTTATTGTTCAAAAGTTTTGTATATAAATCCCTATGAAAACTTTCATGTTGTTGAACGAAGGAAAATATTCGTTATTCGAAATATATTATTCACGTATCACTGAAATAAAAAAGATGAATCACAAAATTTGACTTTTCGCCTTAATATTCAACGAATTAAAATCATAATTTAACCATAGGTACAATCATCCGTAAGTACAGATCTTTGTTTTTAATTTCATAAATAAGATATATAAAAGAAATACATTTAATGGATAATAAGATATATAAAAGAAATAGCTCTGTGAATTACATTTTATAGTAATCTTAATTCCTTTTTATTTCATCATATTGTGAAATCCTTAGTATCTTTTTATAGACAAATACCAGCCAATAACTATACGAAAAATTAATTTCCAGTCCATGGTTTTTGCTCTTAAAATAATCTGTATCTCAGTATTATTCAGAAAATTAGCATTAACAACGATTTATTAAAAAGAGAATTAATGGACAAAGGAATGTAAATTCATTTCCTCTTAACCAGCCAAAAGAATGATTGAGGAAATTAGAATTTCCTTCCGGTTTTAATAAAGTAATTACTTGAAAATTGACTTTGCCGAAGAGCTTTTTCAACCAAATATATGAAATTAGATTCTCTTCTTACAATTATTAATGAAAAACTATGACAAGTTAAACTTTCTTTAATAGGTTTGTCTTTTTAAATGCTATTTTATTTAAATCTAATTAATTAAGAAAATTAAAATTGAAGAGAGTTATTGCTTACGATCGTCTTTATTCCTTCTATAAGCCCTTTGATAAAGAATATTCTATATATTTTAAAAATTTTGAAAATCATTTTCTCATAATAGTTATTTTGCAATATAGTTATTCCAGTAATTAAAGTGAAATTAAAGCAATGTTTAAATTTGAACTAATGTCAAAATATTTTTTAAATAATTGTTTTCTATGAAAAATCCTTTAAATTGTATTTATGAAATATGTTGACTTCAGGTCTTATATTTTTGCAAGGCTTAAAACTATACTATCAAGATTTTATATATATTACACTTTTATTTACGATTGTGAAGTTTATCATTCGATCATAAGTGAAAATGCTTATAATAAATGCCACACGGATTGTTTTTGCTCGTTTTAATTTCTATCCGTTAAGAAAAATGATTGTCGCACATATATAACATCATTAACTTTCCACTCAAATAACTCACACTAATAGTAAGTAACACAAATTTCATACAATAATCCTAAACCCACTCAAATAAATTTCTAGTGGATAGACAAAAGAATTCCTTATATACAAATTGTACACATAATTAAAGCCTTTTAAATGGTGTAGATTTTTTTTATTTAAAAAACTTATTAATATCTATTCATTTGAAAATTAAATCTAAATGAATAAAAAAACTTTTATTACAATTATTTGAACTAAATTGTTTCATATTCTATTTATTGAATAAATGATTTTTATAAATATGATAATAAGGAATTTAAATCATTATAAGATTTCAAAATAATTTTAAAATGGCAAAGAATAGTAATACAGACATTTAAATATATTCCCATAAGTGTATTTGCTTCATTACCTAATTCAAGTTATTCACTCGAGCTGCTTTAATGTCACTTTTCTAGACAATCTCTTGGAGCAAATTAATGCATGCAATCATTGTCTGAAGGTATGAAAGATTAATAATGGTAAATGACTTACGAGTTTTGTAAGATATTATCTTCGTTCCGTTAACAGCCAGACATTGTAACACAGACTCAATTAATTACTTCTATTGTATTAGTTCATGATTCATATTTCGAATTTATAAACAGGGATGCGATGAATGGTAAAATAAATCTGTTCTAATGTAAATATTTTTCCAATACTTGCTATTTTATATTCACTTTGTTTTGGTACAAAATTCTTATATTTGCATGAAAAAGTTCAAGCAAGTATTAATTATGTTTGTAATTTTGCATTTTGGAACAAGAATGTAAATATAATTTAATAATTTAAATGGAGTAAAAAGTATTTAATAACGATTAGTCAACATATTGAATTTGACGTTAAATTCATTTCAAATATAATTTCAAAATTAGTTTCCCTGGATCACATACACGAAATGATTGCTGGATTTTAAAACGCTATTAATCATATGCAAGAAGCAAACATGTATAAGTAATTAAATTTTTTTCCCCAAATTCCAATTATTCCTATTTGAGTATTTTATAGTGCAGTGATTTTATAACTCGGCCTCGGTCTTTTTAGATTCAAACGTAGTCTTTATTGATTATAATTTACTTTCATTTACCTTAAAAACTTCCACTTGAGGGGGGGGGACCTCAAAAATAAGGATGATTAGCTCCGATATCTTGTTAGTTCTCGCAATCATGGTGGGTACAGAAAAGGGCAGAGGTTGACTACCTCCCATCTATTCGGGACGTACTTCCCTCGGGAAGGATTGAACTGTAGCCGGTGATGGTCCTTAGAACTCAACCACAGTTCCTGCCAGTGTTGTTGTCTCGGTAGTCGGGTCATTGAGATTTTTCCGTACGCCTTAAGGGTGGTAGGAGTAATCAATTTGTGATTTACCTTAATAAAATATTAACTGTGTTCTAGAATGAACTGCACAAATTTCAGGTCGTTACCTTTCCTATTTAGGAAGAAGTTCCCAAGATCAACAGACAGATCAGTTTCCGTTTATTATTTCTTTCCTTGATTTGTTAATTCTTGCTTTGAATCTTTTGTTCTGTATGATTCTTTCTTTAAATAGGTCTCGAGTTTAAAATTCATAAATCGTCTGAACCTCGATGCTCCTTCCCTTCTTCAGAAGTTTCATCATTTCGTCTTGCTCAGTTAAGTTTAGTCATAATAACGCCCCTTTTTAAAGAAACACTTGGTCTATTTTGGGACGTACCTCGAAATTTTGAACCACATTCAGATGACGAGGACGATACCTGAGCTGGCACCCCTTCTCCAAAATTCCACACTTCTCCAGCAGGACGTCGTTTGGCCCCAACGGATTTAACGTGCATCAGACCCTCTTACACGACGGCTCTTCTTTCAAATCGGATCTCGCACCTGAAACTCTCCGACTTCAGAGCAGAGACCCTATCACCAGGCCATAGCAGACCAATATTTCGTCTTGCATTTGCCTATATCGTCGCTGTTTTGTTTCTTCATTAATTTCATTCATCCGTCCTGAACTTATTGAATTCTTCACATTTCACGTGTTTGATTGTCTTATGTCTCCTTTTTATGCATTGAGGTAATAAAACGTGCGGTATTATATCTTAACATCTTTCTTTTGGGCATTGATAAAATAAATATTTTCTAATAATTTTTAGGAAAACTCGACATTTTATGAAACCTTTTCTTTAAATTAAATGGAACAGTTTTTCGATTTTTTTCAACAGTTTCTTTCTTTCTTTTTTTAATGTTTAGTGAATTCTATGCACTTCATAAATATTTTTTCGTCTTAAATTTGCTGGTATCATGATTACTTTCTATGCATAGTGTTGACACATGAGAGATTGTTGATGTCATATTCATTCTTTTAATCGACAACACACATACATATATTTTTTCTTGTTTTGTAGTATAGATTTGACATATATACTGTTTGTCAATTCTATAATGTGTATTCCCTTAGTATATTTATACATGCATTTTCTGCTTTGTCATTGTAAGAAGAATTCAATGACATAAAGCAGGAATACATGTGAAAACGTATTGCCAAAGGGAATCATAATTTTAAACTTAAAGATTTTTCTGTTCACGCGAATGTAGCTTAACGCCAAACTTGGCAATCTCAAAATTACGGCAACCCCGTTGCCCGCCCTTCCGGTCGAGTCTTTCAGGGGTTCATTATAACGTTGACCCGCATCGGTTCCCCAGCCCCCGCAGAAGCTGTAAACAACTTCAGTTTGTAAGGCTTAACAAAGCCAACCGCAATGCAATACCGCAATCAGCCATGTATTATATGAACTACTCACCGCAGAAAGAGTGTATATAGTGTAAATAAAGAAGTTTAAGCAAAAGTACAATCCACTGCTCACTTCGAATCAACACTTTCTTTAAATATTATAAATGAAAAAAAAAATAAAAAAATTGAAAGAATTTTCTGTTTGATTGATAAAAAAGAAATATCACTCGTTGTAAATTAAAATGCATTATTTAGAAGCTTTATAGGTTAAAGTTAGGTTATTAAGAAAAGCAGCATGTATAAATTTAAAATAAAGTAATTCAAATGACTATCTTATGCACAGAAAACATTTTTGAAAGGAAGTAAAAAACGTATTACTTGTCTTCTATATAGCAGAAAAATAATCAGTATAGAATTGATGTGAGGAAAATATACAATGCCATTATTTATTTTCTATCGTTACAATGTTTTTTTTTTACGTCAAAATTTTTTTAACGTATTTTTGCTATATTGCTTGCCGATTCCATTTCAAAAGACACGCCTTGTTTTGTCTGAATACAACTATTTGAAACAGAAAATTTTAAATGTTTTGAAATCAAAACTTAGAATGAATGCATAGCAAATTTTACGTATTCGGAAATGCACAGTTTTGATGAAAAAAATTAAATAATGCAAGTGAATTGAGTCATATTTTTTTTTTTTTTTAAAGTGGGAATTTGGCAGAAAAAAAGCTTTATGACTTATAAATATTCCTTCTGTCATGAAAAAAAATGCTTAAATATTATTCTATTTCAAACCGGTTTTGAAAATAGTAAAAACAAAATGGCTACATAACTATTGTTAAATTTATACGCCATAAAAATAGCTCAGTTCATTTACGAGGTAAATAAATTAGACAAAAAAACAATAGGATATATAAATATCTAGTGATTCAATTCCAAAGTACTTTTGAAATTATTTTTATGATTTAATGCAATTTCTTGTAAATAGCCACGAAACCCTACTTTGGTTTATAAAGCAGTTTTCATTCATGAGGTAATTTATTCGAGAGAAAATATCCACTCTTACATTTTATGATAAATCAAATAATTTTTTTATCACCCAAAGATATTGATACACATAACAATAAGATGAAATTATTTTGAACTAACAATAAAAGTAACAATAATATTTTATAACAATAACTTATATTTATATAAGATATTTTATATAAATTCTTCCTTTATCACAAAATAATCTTTATCCATTTTGATTCAGCATATAAATTGGGAATTGTAAAATGCAAAAAAATACAAATAAAGCCTAATAATTAATCGATGCTCTTTTTTCAATGTTTTATTATAAGTTATTTTTAACAATCATCAAATTTCAGTAAATACAAATCAACCTTAATAATTAATCGATGCTCTTTTTTCGATAATTTATTATAAGTTATTTTTAACAATTATAAAATTTCGATGCATAGAATCAAAGTTTTAAATGACTATTATAAAGTGTAAAATTCATTGTTACTTATAAAATAAATTCTTAAACACCAACTTTTATTATACCGATGAAAAAAAAACGTTATTCAAATAAGTGATATTGCAAGTTGCGACGAGTCGCGACTCAAAAGTTTGATCTAATGTTTTATTCAAATGATTCATCAGTTTTAGAGACAAACGTTTCTGATACAAGATATGTTGAGAGCGTGTTTAAATTAAACTTGATTCAATATCTGATTTGAGAGAATCAAGTGCTGAAGAAAGAAGTTGCTCTTCTTCTGCCACAGTTGTGTTATTGTCTTATTAAATATGCTAAATCAAAAAATATGATTTAAAAAGCGATTAGTTACTAGATTAATGGACTCGAAATAATTCGGACCGTGTAGTGTTACACACCACGCAACCGAACTTCTTGCTGCGAATGACTAAGAATTCTTTCAAATTCAGGAATAAATAAACGACATCCAGCGAAACATTTTCCAGAACAAAAGATCGATACATGATATTGGAAGATTTATGATGACGATCGATCATGATATGTCAAAGCTTTTATGATGCTACAAACTATTTCGCGTCTAGCATTCGAAGTTCTCATAACATCTTGTAGATCCAGCTTAAATAAGTTATTGCTTATCCACATTTATGGGCCACGTAGTCCATATGGCAAGGTCTCGTTTCTAGAGGCGGATGACTTGAGACTCAAAAACAGATTTGACCAAACGTTTTGTTGTGCATGGAACTTGTGGTTCAAAAAAAAAAATTTCGCCAAAAGCTTTGTTGCGCATGGAGCGTGAGGCTCCAAATTGGATTCCACCAAACGTTTTGTTGTGTATGGAACTTGTGGCTCAAAAAACAAAGTTCACCGAAAACTTTGTTGTGTATGGAACTTGAATCTCAAAAACATACTTCATCAAAAGCTTTGTTGCGTATGGAGCTTGAAGATCAAAAACAGATTTCACCAAAAATTTTGTTTTATATGGAACTTGAGGCCTCAAAACAGATTTCAACGAAAGTTTTGTTGTACACGGAATTTGAGACTCTAAAATAGATTTCACCAAAATCTTTGTTGCATATGGAACATGTACACGTTAAATTTGACTTCGAGATTATCCTTCTTATTTTCTGATCACGGTTCAAACTTACGAAGTCTGTTCTAAAACATTCCGAGAGTTGCATCAAAAAATAATTGTCGCAACAAAGTTGCACATTAAACAAATTTTCCGCATTTTTTTTTTTGCAATTGCTAAAGTTGCAATAAGATTTCGAAATTTGTCAACATCAAACTACATAAATAATTATAACTTTCCTTTATTCATAAATTTACTATTCTATTTATTCAACTCATTTTTAATAAGAAACAGATATACAAAGACATTGTTTTTAAAGATTTAATTTATCCAATTGGTTATTTCCGATACGTTTTTAATCCTACATAATATAAGAATGTCAATAAATAAAGATCACCATAAACAAAAGTAAGAGCAAATTATTGTTTAGTCTATTTTCCAAATTTCGTCAATTCAAAAATTGAATGTAACTGCAGTTCAAGAGTGGACATTTATTCGAAATATTACATTCAAAATCCTATTCTGAGAACCTGAGTTAAGGTTTCATAAGTGAATAGGAACCGAGAGCAATACACGATATCACAAAAGACTGATGTTCTATTTGTCGACTCTTCAGAAAATACAAAAGAAAGGGAGTTCCAGGAAAGTGCAGTCGTTTCTGTTGTATACATTGGCTTTCGTTTAGTAGAAACTCTGTCGCCATTTTCTAACGTCTAGTCACTGTCTCTGGACTTTTATCTGATATGATGAATTGGAGTATTTCCAGAATTATGATGATCATATTTGTGTTTCAACAGAAACAAAGATAGAAAAGAAATGTCAAAAAATTTCGGGAATAAAACAACTTGATTCCAACTCATTATTAATTAAGTTTTAGGTGGATGTACAATTATTAAATGTGTAATTACTTTTTTATTTAAACTGATTGCAAACAAAAATTATAGTAAAAATTTAATCTTATGCTACAGTGTTTCAGAATATGTCTCATAAACCCATGTGAAGTTTTTCTAAAAAAAAGGAGTGTGGCATATTTGGCTTCTTTGCTGGTTTCTCTCAAAATATAGGGGCACAATAATCATCTATTTACTATATTTGATTGATTTTCCTGTATTTATTGAAAAATTAAATATTTTTTACTACATTTTTAGGAAATTGAGGCTATAGAATTAAAAGTTAAATCCAAAATATTCAAAACTTTGAGTGCAGGATCAAACTTTAAGCCCCTTATTATCAAAAGATAACAGTTTAAAAATTACTACGTATTTCGAATATCGAAGGGGAATTCCATCTTTTAATAATATATTTGTGCTGATATCCATGTAAATCTATGTAATATGGCGGCTCTTCTTTTGGCAAATTACTTTTTCATTTTTATTTAAACTGATTGCAAACAAAAATTTTATGGTAAAAAGTAAATGTAATGCGATAATGTATCAGAAATGCATGCGAGGCTTTTCTAAAATGAGTTGCGAAACATTTGGCTTCTTTCGCGCTTTCCCTCAAATATAGAGGCACAATAATTATATTTGAAGGACGTTCTTGTAGTTATTGAACAATTAAGCCTTTTCGTATATTTTGAGATAATTTTGGGGAAATGACGGCTTTAATTTGGAAAATTAAAGAAATATTCATGAATTAAACTTCATGTTTCTCCTTATCAAATCATATATGTTTAAGAATTTTAAAGTTATTACTCCACATTTTGGATATTAAAAAATAATTCCAACTCTAAAAAATATTTTTTTTGATATCTGTAAATCTATGTAATCTGATGGCTACTTCTTTTTAAGAAAAGGTATATGCGTTTATTGATAACAAAATTAGCCAAATATTTGTTTGAGCCCTAGTGATGTTTTGTAGTATTTTACTGCCTAATTTGCATGTGAAAATTCATGATTGTTGTTCAAAAATTAATAGTCAGAATTTTGGTAATTATTCTTTTAATTTTTAACTATATAAATTTTAATAACTTCGACTATTTAGAAAATTTATTTGCGCGTGATATTTTCTAATATTTATATTTGTTAGGAAACTATTCGTTTGTCTGAATCTGAATTTTTTTTATTGCCTGTAAAACTTTAAGACTGTACCTTATTTTTCACCATCTTGTGGTCAGACAATACTATGGGCAAGATTTTTTTTAAATCCTTTAAAAAATATTAAATAAAATTTTATGCATTATATTTACAAATTAGAAATTTGGTGGACATTAATTCATTGTTACAAGTACCTGCGTGCCAGAATTCAAATCTTTAAATGGGAATAAAACAATCAAGGTAGTATGGAAATTATAGAGTTACAGTTTGAAAAAATTATGTATCTTATTCAAATATCTAATTTTATATCCTGTGATCAAAAAGAGATATATGAAAGCCAATTTCGAAATAAGCTTTTAGGCTGCAAGTTTAAGCAAGCATCAAAAACAGTTATTTATCTGAAGATTCAAACAAAATTTCGGATTCTCTACCAAAGAGATTACATTAGCATATCCTTCGGACCGGAACAATGCAATTTTGCTATCTCATTTATCAGACTCCTGGAAAGATAGACTACGGAAGTGAAACATAGACACATCACTTCATCTGTAAATAAAGGAAAATGTCAGACTTCTATAACGTGAATGACATATCATTACTATTATGTTAATGTTTAAGATTGCGTAATATGCCAATTACGGAATAGGCTGACCTTCCGTCAGATAAATGTCATAGAACTACGGCAAACTGGGCTGCGGCTGAAAATAATGTTACACTCCAAAGTAACATAGAATGCTACATTCCAAAATCAATCTCTTATTTTATGTGCAGTCGCAGGAAGTCTCATTTTTCAAGAAATCAATCCTATTCCTCATGTATTCTTCTATTTTATTATTATACAGTCCACCTTTATATTTTCCTTTCAAATAGTGAATATGATACATTTCCCCTTTTCTGTAAGATACATGAATCAGACTGGTTTACAGAAAATAGGCATACTTCGACAATGGTTTTTGTTTCAATATATTTTATGTCAACGCAAATTTTGAATAGTTGTTCCTAGTAGCATCTAGATGGAATAGGAAATTATTGGTATTATAATGTGTAAGTTCACTTTATGAATACGATATTATCTTGAACATTTATTAATTTTTTTTTTATTATTATTGAGAAAAGATTTTTAATCTTTCTCAAATCGAAATGCACCCCTCAGAAAATTCCCATAAAATTAAAAATAAAGTTTAATTTTCTTGATGATTTATTACAAATGATGTGACCAGGATCTATAAAAAAATTTCGTTAAGGTTTACTTTGTTGAGATGTTCGGTTTTAAAATATTTTCTTGGTTGCAATAAATTGGTCCGATAATTTTTGTTACATTTTCATTTGAATGAGAACAGGGATGTCACAATGTTACAAAGCAACTGCTTTGATAATTTACTCTCTAATAATTTACAAAAACATCCATTTTGAAGAATAATGCCAAATAGCTATAGATATCTCCTTTTTAAATGAAATATAAATCTTTCTCTTCTAATTAAGAAATCTTTTCTTACAATGAAAACATTTGCGATATATAATCAACATTATTTTAGTTAAATTTCCAATTTGGAACAAGCACCGAGTAATGAATTCCTTTAAGTCTATTTTGTTATCATTCCTTTCCAGTAAAGTTCTCTTTTATATCGTCATTGCTTTAAAAAAAGGAAGAAAGTAATTGCAAAAAACTGCACTGCTATCAATAAATTTTATGGGAAACTTGTAAAAGTTAAATTTTTCGTCACAGAATCCTGGCTTGCACTTGATTTAGAAAGAGAGTAATAAAAATACCGACGAAATAAATGGCTTTTACTTCCTAAAATAAGTATTATTTCCGGAGTTTTTTTTTTTTAACATTTATTCCGTTACAAAGATTATGTCGACCTTTTAGTTCATTTTGGGTATAAAAGTGTAATTTTTATTTAGAAAATTGAGATTGTTAATAAAGTTAAATTAACTGAAGAAAACTTCATAGCAATGCTTTAAAATTTATTACTTTTTTTGGAGGTAAAATAACAAACATTAAATTAAATCTTTTAGTTATGTTTTCCACGAATATTATTTATTCCAAATAATCGTAATTTCTTCCATTAAAATTATTCTCGCAATTCAAAATGGTCCTTAATTTTCATATTTAAAATATTTTTTTTCTGATTTGAAATATTAATTTATTGACGACTGTTGTCTCATTTTTATTTTTATGAATAAAATATAAAAATAAAAATCCTATATCAAACAATATTTTTTCTGGATAAATCGATATCAGTATGCGGAGAAAACATAAGAAAATTAAAGAAGTTATATTATAGTCTAAATTCGAAATAATAATAAACAAATCCTTCCTGGAAACTGTGCAATCCATAAAAAAAATTGAATTAATCAGACAATTTAAGTAATTACCGCTGATTGATTCAAATAACTTACTACAGTGGGTTAAGCTCCCTTAACCCAATTTAATCTAACTAATCTATCGAACAAATAATATTTTAAATGACATGACAGACACGATTTTATATTCTGAGGATCACTTCAAAAAAGACTTATTGTTATCCACTGTTACAATTATGAATACGCCGATTAGTGTATATAAAAAGTATTAATTTGTATTCAAGTGATTCACGTGAAAAGATTACTGATGTGATTCAGGTCACACGATTGTAAAAAAATGACTCGGAGCAAAATGGTAGTTGGAGCTAAATGCATGAAACATTCCATTTTGTAAATCGTTAGTGAATTCCACATTCTGAGATCCAGAAGAGTCAAGAGCGTGCCGAGAATACCTAATTTCAGGCATAAGCTCTATTTGGACATTGCAGTGGTCGATCGCCTGCACTTAAGGTCCGAGACTAGCGATGTGTGCGTTGAATTGTCAGTGTTAAAGCAAAATTACGGGAAATAACCACGGAATCAATGTGAAACGCACGGAGGATGATCCCGTTCAGATAGTGCGGCAAAATTACACTTTAATGGACTTTCGCAGCAGAAGACAAATTGAATTTTTACTAACAGCACAGCATCGCTGGTCTCTCGAGACCTCTAGAATACTGGAAAACCCGTGGCTTGATCATATGAGTCACGATTTCAGTTGGTAAGAGCTGATAGTAGATTTCGATTACGGTGTAGATCCCACGAATCCATGAACCCAAGTTCTCAACAAGGCACTTCGGAAGTTGGTGGTAGCTCCATAATGGTGTGGGCAGTTTTTACATGGAATAAACTGGTTCTCTGATCCAATAGAACCGATCATTGACTTGAAGGAATTACGTTCAATTATTTGGATAACACTTGTAGCTATTCATGGACTTCATGTATCCAAACAACGGTGGAATTTTTATGGAAGACAATGCGCCATTCAGCAACTGCTCGTGATTGATTTGAACATTCTGGATAATTTCAGGTGAATTATTTAATTGAATCACCCTACACGAATCCCATCGAAAATTTATGGTACATAATCGAGAGGTCATTTCGTGCACAAAATCCTGCACCGGAAGACTTTTGCAAATATGGACGTGCATATAGGCAGTAGGGCACAATATTTCTGCAGGGCACTTCCAATTGCTTGTTGAATACATGCCATGGTGAAATGCTATTCTTCATTGGGCAAAAGAAGTGCTACTCTTTATTAGGAGGTATACCATGACTTTTGTCAGCTCAGTGTAAAGTAAAGTACAAATTGCAAATATCTCATTTATTCTTATCTTCTCACAGTTGAAATCAGATTTTCAACGATTGAAATTAGATTTGACAATAGTATTATCGATTTGGAATAATTTATAATTTGGCGATTCCAAAAAACAAATTATGCTGTACAACTTTTAGACATGATACATAAGAAGAAATTATTCCACCGTACTTTAAAGACACACCGGAAACGACGAGAAATCTCTTTGGATTTATTCACAATTGATGATTTTAAAAAAGAAACTATGAAGTTCGATTTGCAAAAAATGAAGATATATTTCACTTTATTTTAGAAGAAACCACTTACTTTAAAGATTGTATTAAAAAATTTTGAACATATTTTGTTTGTTAGAAAGCAATTAAAAAATACTTAATTCAATGCATACGCAATCACCATTTCTGACGACTTTTAAAATTTTTATTTTCATTGAAGAACATGAACATAAATCGAATGAAATAAAAAAATGCCTAACCTTAACTTGATATAGTGAAGGTACTGTTATTCTCAATTTTACGATAAATTAGTGCTAATCTTTAAAATTAAATATTATTCAATATTCTGCAATGATGTTCCAGCATTACCAGAAAAAAATTAACATTTTTATTTTTTAATTTTATATCAGCAAAATTAAATTTGTCGGAGTCAAATTGTAATTATTTTTATAAAAATAAAATAAATTCCTATTATTTCAATCAATGGAATATGTATTTTCTTAATCCTTCAATTCATAATATTTAAGTTAAAATTTCTGTTTGTTTCATTTCAGTTTGATCATGCATCTATTGCATGATCAAAAACTTATTACAAGGAGATATTTTTACTGCAATGAATTATTAGGTTATAAAATGTAGAAAAAAAATTCTTGAAATAAAGTAGGATTACAATAAAAGAATCAGGTTTTTAAGTAGGTTTTCGTTTCAAATCGCAAAAATAATTTCATAAATATATCGCAATTTAATTTTTAATCATTTGCATATAATATTGTTTTATTTGTCTGGCAATTTATTTTCAAAGACCTTAACTATTCTTGTGGCAAATAACTCTTAAACAAAAGCAACATAACTGTGTTTGAGATTTGCCGCTTTCAGTTTGTTTTTTACTTATTTTGAAAAAAAAAAGATGTTCTAAAGAATTTTAAGCAGACAAAAGTCAGGAATATTTATTTCACTTTTATAAGAAATCTCCGAATACTTTTTAAATTTACCATCACAATGAAATATAGTTAACTATTCGCATATATTCTTTTATTTTTCTGTTGTTTTTTTACTACTATGAATTCATAAAAACTACTTTTTTGCTGACTTAACTTAATAACAGGTTATTTTTACAGTTTTACAACAATTTTTATATCACTGTAAAAATTGCTTTTATTTAGCAAAATTCTATTCTGATGAAATGAGGCTTATCTTTTGAATTTGAATACGCTGACAGCAAAGAAAAGTCATAACTGAAAAACTCATGTCTGATTTTTGAAAAAAGTTGAACATTTTTCTCGTTTATAAAATAAGCAATGTCGGTGCATATATTCATTTCAACACAAATATGTGCATTTCCAGAAAAGTAGAACCCTAAAAGCTATCATTATTAAACCATATGATGTTATATTGATGACTGAGGATACGCGTTTCTTTATTTAAGCATTTACTAATATAGACATTATGATATTTTTATCTTAACATTACACATTTTGCTACTTTTTAAAAGAATGTATAAATTTTTAATATTCTTCCCTCTAAAAAGTCTAATATTTTTGTAATTTAAAGACCATGATAATTTCGTAGTGCATATACTATCCAATGTACACCCATATAACTTGTAGCCGGTTTATAAAATAAATTCGTGTATTCCGCCATATGAAATAAGTTGAAAGATACAAAAAAATGCATTATGTATTAATCTTTTGGTAGCCTAAAACATGAAAAATCTTGACGAAAATGCAGGTTACCAAAGTAGGCTTGTTAAAATTATTTTATGACAAAAAAAATTCTTTAACTGCATTATAAAATAGACAAAAGTAAAAAATATTGGAAGTCTAGGAATTATTTATATTACCTGCAGTTTTTACTTATTGCGAACAGTCTTTTGAAATGATGCAATCATCTGGGTGTGATACGGAAGGATAGTTATGTCTTTAAGATTAATTTATCATCAGTACTTTTTAATTCCTTGTTATTCCTTATTAATATTTTTTCTTTAATTACTATTAATAAACTATTTCAATATCAGTGTGACTGCCTAACCACAAGAAATTTAGTTTTTATTCATTTTTGTAACACAGATGTTAGATCGTTCATTATGTGTAGCGTTTCAATTATTTATTTGAATATTAAGGGTGATCTAATACACATGCGCACATTTAAATCGGTAAAATGAATCATAGGGAAAGTTTGCGTTTTCTTTTACCATGAAAAGCATACAAATCATCCATTAAACATTCTGCATGTATAAATGTTCTAGATCTGGCACCTAACAGAAGCTATCAAAATATAAATAAACAAATACCGAACAAAATTATCATTAAAATAAAAAGAATTTTGACTTCTTTTTTAAATTCAAATATTTATTAGCACATTGAATTAATTTCCTGGAAATTGTTGGGAAATGCCCCAAATGAAATAATAAAGGAAACTATTTTTGCAAATCCTAAATACATCAAAAGCGCAAGAACATGCATTATAACACATTCATTCTCATCACACATATTTATGTGATGACATGAATTAATCTTCCTTAAATTCTAATCTTAAAATCTTATTCTAATCTTAAAATCTTAAAATCAATTCATAGATGATTTTATTACATTAAATCAATGTGAAGTTCTGTAACTGTAAAATAATTGCTGAGTACGAATTTTGTATTTCTGTAATCGTGTATATAAAATCTAGATCGACATCTGAATTGGTGAATAAATTTCCATATTTTCTAAAAAAGTAAATACATTTTTGTATATTTAACCCCTTATTCAATCCTTCCCCAAAAATATCAGTTTCAATTTATATTTAAATCAGTTTGTATGAATCTTACATATAAACTGATGTTGAAATATCGACTCTCTGACATTGAAGCTAGAAACATGAACAAACCCCTTTACACATTGAGATTAATTAAAAAGGAATGCCACCAACAATTGTTCCTACAGATGTTCCAATATTTCTACTATCACAAAGAGCTAAATAAAATGTTACATTTATAAGTACAAAATAATTTTACAATTTCAGTAATTTAGAAATATGCTTCATGACATATTTCAAAAAATATTTATGCCGATTATAAAACTTAATAAAAATCAGTCAAAATAATTTATTTTCCTTCTTGTTGTCTGAATTTATTCTTTTTAGAAGTTTTGTTTTATTTAAATTTTTGACAAGCGTTCTTTAAAATTTCAAGCTTTAAACGATTCGTCTTTGAATATTTTTGACGGAAATTTAAAGAAAATAAATTTATTTCTACAATGCTGACCAGAAAAAAGAATAAAAATGTGTTCAAGTTAAATAAAAGAAATATAAAATGTTAAGTGGGGGATAATCATTTTTGATGTGTTTCTTTTTAACTCCTCAATTTTACAAACCATTTGTTATACTATAAATACATAGCAAGTAGTTCACTGTGTACTAGACGTAAATATGTATTTCATATTCCTAAATCGTGAATATTTTTCATTTTTTTCACAGAAGAAAATGTGATGTTTGAAATATTTGTATTAGCAAAATTAAAATACAGCAGATCTTGATGGATTTCCATATTAATGTTAATCGGTCTTGAGAGAAAAAAATAATTTTTTTTAAAGATGCAATTAACTTTCTCGAGCAATATTTTAAAATTGAAACTTGCATAATTTTTTAGATGAAAAAAAAAATATTGCAAGAAATTTTTTGAGATTCGATGTTTGATTAGCGATTCTAACGAAGGACATTTCCTAGGAATGCCCTAGGGACTCAGGAACATTCATGTATCTTCAATGAATAACGAAAATTATTTATATATTTAAGCTTTTATAAAATATAAAATTAAATGTATTTCAAATGATGTGCAACACACTTTAACCGGCATCTCTCCTATAAATTGAAATTCCACATCAACAAGTTACGGTTACAGTTTTGACAAGAAATAGATTTATGTGCACTAGAATCATATATAAGCTGTATTCTGCATGGAATTAAAACCTAGAACCTAAAATTTCGTAAGCCCAACCTGTGCTAGAAGTTCACAGGGGCCACTTAGGTGTTGTATAAAATAAAATAAATTTAATATAATTTTATTGTCACTACAACATAATAAAAAAATTATGCAGTCTTTGAAATATGCAATTTTATACTCAGCTATATTGAAAGTGCCTTAAACTTTCGTTAGTTAAATCCATACAAAAGTTAACCTTTCTGACAATAACAATAGAGCAATTTAAAAAGGCATTTTTTAGTAATTCTGAACTATAAAATATTAAAAAATGCCATGAGATTTTGTTTCCACAGTCCAGCTTTCGTTCCCCAATTCTTTTATGCACATTACTGACGAGATGATTTGTTTTGTTTAGCTGGCCAAGTCCACTCCCTAACTTTTAGTCTTTGTCAAAAGCGCGTTCAGCATTCTATGATTGCCTGGTTCCTTTGGAAATTTCCAGCTGAGAGTATGGGGAAGTTCACTAGACGTATTTGGAATTCTTCAGGTATGCTGACGTTCAGATGTCGAAAAAATCGTTCAAATTTACTGTTTGTTTAGACAAGGTATTAACTACTGTGAATCTTTCTAGACACTTCATGTTTGTTTTTCCCCGATTAAAAAAAAAGAAATTAATTTTTAAATACTGTGAATTTGGTTAGATTCAACTTGGTGGTGATAAGAATTAATACCACAGAAGAATTATTCTTTCAAATAAACTATGCCTTTTTCTTGAGTCTGTCCTTTGTATGGATCTCAGAATTAGTTTTTGTGATGATAGCTCTATCAGCAGAGAAGTTTTCAGAAGACAAATTGTGAGAATTTTAAAATTCTCAGAGCAAACTGACGATTTCTTTTAAAATCGAAGGCCAGAAATAAAAATTCTGAATATTTTAATACAAAATTAAGTTTTAGTGGAATTGGTATTAGGGGTGATCTTAGAAGCCGTCATGAAAGAATTGTTTTCAACATATTAATGTCTTTAAAAATGAAAATTGGCGAATATGAGGGGGAAAAAAGTGGTTAAAAATATTGTACCCTGAGCGCCATTACTTTATGTAGATAAAAAGTTACAGTGAAATTGTAACAATTATAAAATGTGTAAGATAAAAACATGATAATATCTTTAAGATTTAATAATATCTATAATATATCCTTCAATATATTACACTGAAGTAATTTTTTTTATTTCTGACTAATTTAAAGTAAGAGAAGATTGGATATATTTGAAAGTCAAAAGAAATTGCTAGCTTTTTTTCTTCCAACATCTACTTTTATAAATTTTGACATACAGACAATTGCAATAATTTTGATCGTAATCTCCAGTACTATTATAGTTGGTAAATTTCAAAACTTCAATTACAATTCATATTATTCTTGATACCTTCATTTATTTTGATGGCAGCGCTACTGCTATAGGCAAATACCAATTCTAAGCACTCGATATTTTTCACTCTCATTAAATTTCTAATGAAATCTTTTCTGAAATCTTATCCTTGGAATAATTTTAATATTTTTAAAAAATATAATTTACAGAAAACATTCACCGGTTATTAAAATATCATTAAAAAGATAAACAGGGAGGGTTTAAAAGATATAATTCTAGTTTTATTTTATATATATAAATCAACGTGTATGTTATCATCAGGCTTCGAAACTGTATTCATTCCATTTCATCACAATACAAACAGAAAGACAAACATTAAGAATTAAACAATTTTTGACTCGAAACAAAATCGAATTTGTTATAATTCGGGTAAAAGGTAACAGTTCTTCAATTATATTAAATGCTGCAAATTTGTCAAAAAGAACCCTACTTATTTCCATGAAGTATTATTTTATCAGATATAAGCTGTCTTTGTGACCAACTTTTTTGCCTCATAGAGTTAATTAATTTAAGTTAGGAAAATAAAAAATTAACCTTTTTTAATATATTTCACATAATGGTTTCTATTAGTTATTTGGAATTAAAGCTACCCTATGAAATTATTTCAAAGGGTCAAAATCCCATGAATCCATATCTGTGTCAAAAGCAATTAAAATTAAGTTAAGATTTAAAATTAAGTATCCAAGTCTACATGGATCATAGAATTTGGTTCAAAATTTTATATATTTTTTTATTTATTTCCTATTGATATTTATTTTTGCACACATTCAAACGCTATTTTTCAAAAATGCAATTTGGGATGCGATTTTGTTACTAAAATTATGATTCCAATCAGGTGTCAAGAAGAAGTTTCCGATTCGTACACTTTTTTTTTAATGAAGTACAAAACTATCGCGTGTGAGACTAAAAATAAAACTCTGAGAAATCCCTTGCCCAGGCTTCACAATTTTATACACTGGACAAGTAAGATAGCATTTTTATCAGAGAATGTGTTGGAAAGAGCATTCCTTATAGTTTAAATTCACAGCTAACTATTCTTATGCTACTATGATCAGAAATAAGAATTAGTTTAAATTATGTATTTACTTGAAATCCTTTCTAAACTTTATCTGGTAACAATCAATATAAAGCAAATATCTGGTAAATTCAGTATAATATAAATATCTGGAAACATTCCTCATTTGATTTTACATCATCATCTAAAAATAAATTTGTTTTTAATAGTGTATAAAGTTATACGATTTTTAAAATTTGTGGATTAAATTCAGTAATTAAAAGAATTGATTTCTGCAATACAATTTGTGCCGCAAAATATTGAGAAATATTTTTGTAAATACAATATTTTATCAAAAAAAATTAGAACTTGATGAACGATGTAACTAAACATTGCGCTGAATTATTTTCGCATTGAAAAACACACCAAAACTTCACTTCATTCTTAATTAATTAAAATTTCACAGCATTCTTCCCTAAGTGCGCTTTCGCACGCTCCAAGGTACATATGTGAGAAGACTGGCATCTCTATATAAAACAGTTTAGAGCTACCAATCTACTATCGTCTAGAGTAGTATAGTTTAGAGCTCATTTTATAATAAAAATATGGGCCGGGATAGCCTGGTTGGTAGAGCGTTGGGTTCGCATCCCGTAGGTTGCGAGTTCGAATGTGATATCCGCCGGTCGAAGATTCCCCGCGTGCTTGGTGGCTGATGTGAATATAAATCTGTCGTGGTCATAAAGTCCTCCATGTCGAGAGTAATACCACTGGGGGTACTGCTTCAGAGGTGATCGTTCTCTGATTCAGGTCTAAATTACGATCTGTGGATGAATGAATGAAATGCGTGTATGAAGTTCCGCCCCGTAAAAAAGGTTGTGACGTGTTGTAGCTAAGTCGTTCTCTTGGCCCTAGATGGCTCTACTATAGAAACAAGAGGCACTCCCCCCCCCCCTCAGGCTTAAATCGTCTGTCTTCGAACAGCGGGCTTGTTCATGGCAAGTGCCATAAGAAACAATAATAATTAAATATTTTATTCAATTCCTACTTTAATAGCTTCTTCATCAAATAATTTAAAACTTCAAATTTTGATAGTCATAATTCAATCATTATATTATAAAGGCCTTCCGTCATAAAGTAATATGTATCTCTAATTTTCTGTTAGCTCCCATAGAATTTTTGCTTTAAATTAAAGTGGAAAGGATTAATCTGCATTTAATATTTTTTACCGAAACAAAGCATTTTTTTAATAATATGATTACTGAAAACGGAGTCACTGAACGTTTAAACTTTATGGGCATTAAAGAATATCTTTCTTAATTTATGCAATATTACAAAAATTTGTCAACAAATTTTTCTCAGATTCATCATTAGCAGATTGATTAATTAATGTTTAATTTTAAATACATCAAACACTAAAAAAATAAACAGAATTGTTTAAAATAATCGGTCGAAAACAGGTTAAAAAAACTTCTTAAAAAAGCCATCAAACGTGGAACATATCTTGTACATTTAACATCAAACATTTTATAGTATTAATAATTTGAACTTTTTTTACTCCTTCAACACATACAGATTTAAATGCTAATTTTAAATCTTTACAACCCTTATTTTCATGCTTTCTATCCCATCTTATTCCGAAGGAGTATAATGTAATCTGAAAGAAATTCTACGCTTTTAAACACCATTATGTATTTCGGGTCAGTATGTGGTTATGATCCATGATTAAAAAAAATGACTTTTTATATTTCTATAAAACTTGATAATCTTTATAGTTATATTCGAATTCATAATAACCAACAGCCAATCAAAACATACAGAAGAAAACTGAATACAGTGGAAATCCTAAAACAAGTATTTAAATATGCAAATAAAAAACTATACTTATTCAAAAATTCTAATTTCTTACATAAAAAAAAATCCAATCCCTTAGTTGCACTCATAAATAAGAATTGATTGTAGAAAACAAGAGGTCTCTACTAAATACTAATAAGTATTGCTTCAGAAAATTCAAATCAAATGAAATAAGGGTTAATGATTTGAGATATATTTGAGCTAAAGTACAAAATTCTTAGCATGCCGTTTTAAATGAACTACAATTTTTCTTCGGTTTTTTTTTTTTTTTGAAAATTTACTTAAAAGAATAGCAGTTACAATTTAGTTATTAAATCCTAACAGATGAGGAAATATTTTCACAAAAATATCGACTTAAGTTAGAACGAATCTTAATGGATAATTTTTATGAAATAAATTGATATTTAAAACCTAATTTAAATTATTGAGAAATATCAACAAGTAATTATTAATAAATTTATTTTATTTTATTTTAACATTAATTTAATTATTTTATTTATTTAAATAACTAAAATTTAAAATAATTTAATTATTTCAATCGACATACAGTTTTACTCTCCTTTGCGCTTTTCAAAGTACCAGAAAAATATTTATTCGAACAAAAAAAAAGTTAAATCATAGGAATAGAGATAATTTGTGCATCAATATCAATATAAACGATTATTATTTGTAGTGTTTTTTTCATTAAAAAAACATGAATGTATTTATTTTTTTTACCAATTATAAAAAAAAATTCTGAAGTATCTCTTTGTTCAAATATTATGTTAAAGTAATATACGAGTTTCAGAGATATATTGGTTTTGAACTTCTAAACATTTGCACAAATTGCATTTTATCTTGTAGAATAAATAAAGAGTTTTAATACCATATAGATAGATATAAAAATAGCATTTGAATTCCCATCTGAATGCATTTGCCTTATTTCATTTTTTTAAAAGTTTAAAAAAGGACATTATTCTAAAGCCTTTCAATCAAACAGAAAAAGATGTTTGAATATTTATCTCAGTCTTATCGTATTTTATTTTCCCTTGAACTTCAAGAATTTGCATATCATTGCTTTTTATGTTCTAACCAAACTGATGGGTTCTTATGTCATAAAAATGTATAATAATATCGTGATATTTACCATCTGATTGCATTTCCTTTTTGTTATTTTCTGAACCTAGTTTAAAAGAAGATTCTAAAGCATTTTTGGCAAACGGATGGAATGCATGAATATTTATCTCAGTTATTCAATATTTGTTTTTTAAAGTTTTATGAAGATTTTTTATATGTCACCAAGTATAGCAATTGTGAGGATTCAAAAATATTTTATTTTCCAAATATAATCATGCTTTTCAGAAAACATTAAATTTTTTGCTGATTCAATCCGGCAGTGAACCAATAAATTCTTATACCCATAAGGAAATTCCCTTTTTCGTAAAATTGAATTCAGATCAAATGAGGCTTATCTTTAGCAATATAGTTCGAACAGACGAAAAATCAAAGTCAAGAATAAAAATCATCTGACGGTATAGAAAAATATTTAATTTTTTCAAAGACTTCAAAATACTGTCTTGGCAGAAAATAAGCTTGGCGATTTCTAGATACATCACAACAGAAACGACAGAATAAATACACAAACAAGCCATTAATCATTGCGACTATTTAAGTTTTTTTTATTAAATAAAATTTAGAAATAATTGTTATTGTTCATTTTTTTTTCTATATAAAATTAGATATGAGAATAATTTTATTTAAAATTCACTTTTATCATTGATATATATTTGAAAGTATACCATTCAAAAGAAATGGAAATATGAGTTAATATATTTTTTATTTTTAATGTCATTCATAAAACAGGAAAATTATCAGTGTGTAGTCAATATACGATATATGCTGCACATGCATTATGTCAAATCTAATCGAGCCTCCCAAATTAATTCTCTCTAATTTATGAAAGAAATTTTATTTTATGTTTAATCAGTTAATAAATAATTTTTGAAATAAAATTATAAAATCAAAATTTTTCTGACATTCCCTAATCTTAATAAACATAATTAATTCAAACAGTTTTGAAGCACTAACATTTGAAACAAAATTAGTTCGTTTTCTGCGACCAAAGCTAGCCGAGTTGTGAAACTTCGATTTCTTTATTTTATACCAATCAACTGTCGTTTGAAGAAGATGTCGTATATTTATTTAATGATATTTTTGAAGATAAACTTTAAAATAATTGAAATTTTGAATTTTTTTTGTTTGCTTAAATTGTTAGCTTATCAAAAGCATGATGTATTTAATAGATAACTAAAACTATATTTAATACATAACTTACATACCTTATTTAAACTTACTAAACATGATGTATTTAATGCACATAAATAGTATAAATATTTAGGTTTTATAAATTCTTAAGAAAAATATTTATTGGCTTACAATATAAAATAAACTTCTTTACTATCATCTAGAGCATTTTCCTAATGGAAATACGGTTTGTTTCAGGATTCTAATATCCTCAATTTTGAACGTTTTCATTCCGAAGATGGGCGATGCGCAGCGAAAGCATTTCTGGAATTTTTTCTTTGGCTTTGATCTTTGTTTTTTAAAATGCAATATCCTTTTCTTCCAGCTCGTCATTTTGAAATATAAACCTTTAATTTAATTCGAAACTTATAAAAATACTCCTTGCTCATTCTGCAAGTTCGATTTTGCAATTATCTTAAATTGACCCACTTTCTGTTTCTACTGATAATAGAAGGTTTACTACATTGCAAAATAAAATGAAAAGATCTACATTTTTAGATTCGTTCCTATTTACTTGAAATCAACGTTTCTTCGCACATGTGCAAAACATTCAGTTTCCATATCTGAGAAAAGACAATATACTTCTAACTTTCAGATCTTAAGTATTAGCAATAGCAACCCAGTGTACATACAATTTTTTTTTTCGTTTCAAGAAATATCATTTCAAAACACGTAGAACACATTCTCCCATCTTTATTTAATTAATTTTTTTACATCACTTTTAACAGTAAAATGATATTACAATTTTTGCACTCTTCCTATTTTTAATTTTACTAAGATCATAAATTATGCGATTAAATTTTTCTTAAAAATACTTTTATGCTACATGATTCGCTTGTCAGAAATGTAATTTAATATATATATATATACTTCTTATCTTTTCTTAGTATTTCAAAGAGAAAAATTATCATTAGGGCATTTTCAGGATTAAAAGACCGCCATTAACCAATTTTTACGATGAAATCATCAAAAACAGATATAGTTCTAATTTCATCAACAGTTATAAATATTTTCTTATTTGTAAAGCAATTGTATTTGTAACTTATTGATAACGCAAAAAGTGAAAACAAAAAGAATAATCATTTTATTTAGATTAAAGTTCTCTTTCTCTCTTATTTCAAGATAGATTAAATTTCAATGGATTCATCATGATGGATTCTTGTTCAATTGTAATGTTGTCAGTCTGTATTATTTAAAAATTCACTTCAAGATGTACAAAAGAATGCAATAATAACTCGAATTCCGTTTCATATAGAAACCGCTAACATTTGTATGAAGAAAATTTATATGCAGCTTTATTAATACAGACTTGTTGAAAAATAAATTTAATATGAGAAATTTTTCTATTTTCCTTTCTCATATTTCTGTTTTTGAATTAGATACATAAATCAGGACTAATAGGTGGGGAATAACTTATTCAATAAATTCTGCCATGGATTATCATTAACAAAATAGGGGAAATATTTCACATTAACTCAAATGCTTTTATCTTTGCTTCTATTATACCTTCAGAGTCAAATAATGCAAATTGTTTATCTTACGAGAGGTGATCTATACTAAAGGAGATTTTATCGCTGCACACAAAAATATCTTTAATTAGTTATTGAAAAAATATGCATACAAGTATAGCAAAATAAATATTTTCATAACTGCCAGTTTATAATGGAAATTCTGTGAAGAAAATTATGAATACTTCATTAATTACTGATCCTTTAATAAATTCACATAATATAACTAAGCAGAAAGGGATTCTGTTTGATAGCAAAAAATGTTTTGCAATAGCAATAAAAGGAAACTGAATAATTTTCCATAAAGTAATGAATAGTTATTAATTGCCATATTTAATTTATAATGATTAAAATATACAGTTTATATCCATTAAGACAGCACTGTTTTCTTGTCCATCAGAAATTCAACTTTTTTTTTCTATAGAAAGAGAGAAATCGAGATTTCGTAAATGATCCATTGAATTGGAATTCATAAGCAGAAAGTTAATGAATCAATGAAATGAAAATTTTCAAGATGAAACGTATTAACAACACCAAGCAAAAAATCAGTGTTTTTTGTAATTATTCTATACTGTAATTTTATTCGTTTAATAAAATGGAAAATCCGATTGCCTGTTTGAACCTTACAATTCCACACTCCTCGACAGATTTGATCAAAATCTTATGCGAGTATTCCTTAGCGTTTAGAAATATTAATTGCTCTTTTAAAAATGCTTGTTTGACCTTCTAAACAAGGTGAAATGAAGGTTGATAGATTTAACATTTTTGCGCCATAATTTTTGAACAGTTCAAACAATTTTTTTAAGAGTTAAAAAAATTCGAACTATATGCTTTATAGTAACATCATTGCCATCGTCCTTCTGCTTTTTCCTGATCTTTAATGATTTTTTCAAAATTATTTTAATTATAATTTTTATCTGTCTTTTTCTAGAAATATTAAACTTGTTTCTCAGCTTAATCATATATATCACTCGAGCGCTTCTACCAACGTTAAGTTTCCACCTGTATTTTTGTTTTAAGTTTTAATACGCAAGGTAAAAGTAAAAATTTTAATACGTATGTGTAATTCATAAAAATTAAAAAGCATATTTCAACATTTTTTTGTAATTTATTGCAATTGACTTTATTTGATTTTATATATATATATATATATATATATATATATATATATATATATTAGCACTCTTAAAAATGTTTAAAACTTCCATTTGGCATATTATCTTTTTTATCGTTTTTTCTTTTTAATTTGAATTCTTAGAAAAAGATACTCCACACTATAAGATTGTTAATCTGTATTGCTTCAATATTTTCCAAATGGCAAAACTAAACATGTCATTTTTTCCAATAGTAGTAATTAATTATTGTAAGTTAGATTTAAGAGTTTAAAAATTCTTATGGGCATAGAATATAAGAATTTGAAAGCGAGTAAAACAAATGAGGCAGGAACGTGGATACAAACAAATTGTACAAAACTCAGAGCTAACGCGGAGTAATAAATCTTGCAAACTAATTTCCAAATGCTTTAAATTTTGAAAGCCTTCGAATTAATCTTTGTTGAAGTATTTAGAAAAATTTAAATTTGTTTAATTCAATTGATAATGGATTTAAGGAATACGAAAATGAACTGTTAAAAGGATAACCTATACATAAGGATTATTATACCCCTGAGAAGAACTACATCCGAAAGCCGCTTTTCCCTCAAAATAAGTTCATCATCCCAAACATAACTGCTTCGTGGTTAAGTCGAAATCATCTGATCACCCGAAACCACCAATCAGAAGTTTAATCTGAGCAGTGCATGTGATTTCACCATTATGAACTTCAATCTGAATAAGATCATATTTCACCTAATATATTCTAACGGAATTATAAGATAACACAAAAATTATATTTATGTAACTATACTTGGAAAATAAATGCGCTTCCTAAACAAATTTAATGACTATCAATTTTGAAGGATTTTTTAAATAGTCAAATCTTTATATTTATTACAATCACTAAATTAATTATGTCCATAGACCGTCGCTGTCCATTGTACATTGCAAAGCATACATTTGACTATCATCATTCGTTTCTTTAAATGCGCTTCCTAACTCTTACAACTGCTACATTTTCAAAAAGTAAACACTATGCACACAAATTGGAAAAATAAAGTCATGGGTAATTAAAAATAATAACACCGATTACATATGGTTATACCTTTCTTGTAAAGTACCACAGCAATTAACAATTTGAACAGAATATAGAAGAACGATTATACCTTTCTTTGTGAGAGGTGAAATTTCTCATGTGGCTTTTTTTTTGCTTCTTTTAGTCATAAAAGCAACAAACACTAATGGTCCATTTCCTTATTACATGAAGTATTCTTTATATATACATTCGATGCTTGTTATACACTAAGGAGGTGTTGAGATAGAATCTGCGATATATTTCAGTGAATTGAGTTGTTTATTGGCGTAAGAGCCATATTTGTCTATGTTGCGCCAAACAGATGGTAAAATTCAAGATAAGATACATATTTTAATAAAATATAAAAGTAAATGAAGAATAAAAAATGCCCATAAAATATCACAATAAAAAATAAAATGAGAAAGTAAAATCTTCAAAAATCGACGATTGTCGAAAACCTTCAAAAATCGACGAATGTCGAAAACCTACAAAATCAATGAATGGTGAAAATCAATGTTGTTGAATGTAAAATGTGCTAAATCCATTTATAAAAACAAATAGATTCCAAAAAACTTAAAAATATTCGGGTGATATTTTTCACCTACCAAATATCGTAGATTTAGAGAAAATGTTTATATCTTAATGAAATGAAGGCATAATAGTTTATTTTAGAATATTTAAAAAGCTGAATTCAGAGTATACATGTGATTATTAAATACGTAACATTGTCTACAATTCTTCATTATGTTTGGCATGGACTGAACTAACGCTAGGATGTTACCAGAATGAATTATTTAAAATCATATAAAGGCATTTTATATGCATATAAACGAGTTTACTGTTACATTATATTCGAAATGTTTCATTCTATTTTTGTTTATAGGAAATCATGTGCAGAGTTTATTCCCTTTCCCAATCTTGATAAATAATGAGCCAAGTTTCATACATAAAACCACAAATCTTTGAATATTGTTGTCTCAAGTCAGAAGAATATGAATGCTTTTTCAAGGTTTTTTCCAATCTGTAAAATAGCACAAAGACGGCGTAATCTTTGATCTTCTAAAAGAAAAAAATAAAAAATAAAATACATCAGTGTTTGATATGAAATGGATTCTTAAAGGCTGAGCGTGTGAATAATTTGAAATTACATGGAACAAAAAGCATGCACATAAACCTAAAATTTCCTTATGTATTATGTTCAAACACTTTCACCTATCATCATTTACAGAAAATCATGCAATTCCCTTTGCGTTGAATTTTTCTTTATTTACATTCTCGGTAATTGATCATTGAAGTTTCACGTTTAAAACTATAAATCTTTTAATATTGTTGCCTGAAACCTGGAGGATATAAATGCATTTGGAAAAGTTTCCTACCAGAAAAAAATTGCGAAGGAGGCGAAATGTTTGATCTTCTGAAATTCAAAATATAAAACAGCATAGATCATTTTTGACACATTTCATATATTTCATCCATTTGTTATATTAAAAATATTAAAATTCTGTTCATATAAGTATTTGTCAAATAAGCATTTATTTTCTTTTTTATATCCAATTTGTGAATTTATTTTTGCTTCCCAGAGAACAGACTGGTAAGTAATCAATCTTCAGGATCAGTTAAATTATAACAAATCTCGATCAATCTTTGTGCTAATGCTGACTCAATACCTTAAAATTTTCAGAAGGATTCAAGTAATTCTGTAAATCAGTACTTTTATAAAAGGGCATCTGAATAGCATCATATTTCAGATTCCAATTAAGTTCAAAGCTATTAAAACTTACATGCTTATTTTGTTTACTCGAAGAAAAAATGAAAAGCAAAAGTTTTATTTCAAACGATAATAGATGCCTTTTCGTAATTTATTATGAAGAATTTTATTTTGATTTTTTGAAAGTATTGAATAAAAAAATCGTACTTAACTTTTTCTTTTTTCTCACGAGAGAAAAGTTTTGTGCATATATCATTTGCACATCCTATTGTTATACTATTTAAAATCAGAAAAACATATTTTTTTAACTTATAAAAAAATTAAAAAATTTATTATTATTGGTTTTCAAAATTACTTATCAAATGCAAAATGAACTTCAAGCATATTTCATAACTATACAATAAATATAAATATTGAATAAATAATGCAATGCCTGTAAATAATAAATACTACATTCAATGGAAAATTAGGCTTATTGTAAGCCATTATTTTCAGAAAAAGATAAAATGGCTTTAAAATACAAAATGTTCTCAAATTATTTATCTTTTTAATACTGGATTATAAAGAATGCCCAGATTATAGAGAGTCATATAGGCATTATTGAAATATACAGTGAAAAAGTATTTTACGTTGGTAGCGAGCAAACAATACTTTAGGGAGAAAAAATACTACGTTTCTGAGTAGAATAAACGCATGTTGAACAGGCAAATCATATACTAAACACATCAGAGTTTCAAGTTTCAACAGAAAAGAATAGGTCATCACAAAACAGCAATTCCAAGAGGCGCGTCAGTAGTGGATTAATGATTTTCAGATTAGAGAGAGTCTACTGTAATATGAATAATCTTTCATTTATTTTATTTTTTTTCACATACAATAAAATAAAAAAAGGTATGAAGTTTAAAGACTTAATCAATAATAAAATTCAAATAATTTTGCTTTTAAAAAAATCACTTGATGGGAAAACGTTTGAATACACTGAATACACTACTCCATTTCTTATATTCAAACATTTCGCGTTTTTTATATTAAAATGTCCTACAATTATTTAAAAAATATCTATATTAATTGTATTTTTAAAATTTTAATTTAAATATATTTGAAAATTATTTCTTCCCATTTACTATCATTAACGTTTAAATATATTTTACATATATTGAAGCAAAACTATTGCGAGTTTTGTAACTGAATCCTTTCCAAGTATCTACAGCACAAATAAGAAGACAAACAGCAAATAGCAAATAATGATTTAAGAGACCCGGAAGGCTGATGGAAAAAACCAATAGCAGGTCTTCTTGTCCAGACACTGACAAATTTGCTCTAAAAACAAAATGAACCCAGCTGAGAAGTTAAGATGCTGATTATTTCTTCTATAAGACCGTAGAATCGAATGTAGACGCACAGAATCAAAAAATGTATTAGGTGAGATGTGAAGTGAGATTAAAGATAATGCATGCTATTTTTCGGCTAACTAATGCCTATGTTTTATCAAGATATTCTTTACTTATTTAAGGGTAATAACGAAGCTAAAATGTAGTAAGTTTTATGATTCTTCAATGCGTATAAATGTTTTAGAAAAATATAAGTTAATGGTAGTGACCCGTATAAACTTTTATATATTTGGAAATAATTTTCTCGTCTTCTTTATTCTAAAGTTTATTTTTTTTACCTTTAGTACTTACGACTTAATTCATTATAGTTATTTGAAAACCATAAATGAATAAAAAGAATTGAGAAACTACAATACAAAATTATAGGAAATAATCACAAATAATGATTTTTTTTTAACTTTTAAAATACCATGTTTCTAAAAATACGTATGGTATGTGTAAAAATTTAAACTATATTTCATTAGCTTAAAATACTAACAGTTTTATTTTCCTACCAAATAAGTATCATAATGAGAAATTTGTGTACAAATAATTCATATGCAAGCCAGAAAACAAGAAAATTTGAAAATGTGCAGCCTAAAAAAATTAAGGTCATGAACCTATAGCTCTCCTAGTCTAGACTCAGAACTACAAGCAATGGGTTTATCCACATAATGTTATGTATTGCATGATTTTATCTACTAGAAGGGTAAATTATTCTTAATTTCTAAGGGAAGGCGGATATTTGAAATCACTCAGTGAAACCTTATTTTTATTATGACAAAGCAATTATTCAGTCAATTTGAATATTCTGTTGATCTTTACTGCGCTTTATTAAAACGAAATGCATGAAACTAAAGCCCCAATCTTTGTGCGTACTGCAGCACATGAAGCTATTTTTCCTTAGACGTCGCTATATTTTAGTAAACAAACAGCAGTGAACATTTACCTGAATCATCCAAAAGTATTAAATAAATCTCGGAACTTTCCTCTATCCTGAGACCTAACGTATTTGTATCTGTGTATTGTCGTTCATTAGAAACATTTTACATCAGCTTCTTTTTTAATGAAACCCAGTATATCAGTACCGAATTAACAGGTATTCAATAAATTGGCAGTTATTTTTATGTTAAGATTATAAAAGATGACTTTTTATGTGCAAGAAATAACAGCGTTAATGAAAAGAAATGCATTTAAATAAATTTTCCTTGTAATTCCCGCTTACCATTTTATAGTATACGCGAACACCCCTGATGTATTTTTCATTATTCTACAGGGGGGGGATGGCAAAATTACTTTTTGTTTACTGAAAGAAACAGATAAATGGAGAATTTTCAAGAATCTTTTTTTTACTTTCATAAAATTGGAGTATATTGGGAAATATATAATACGAATAGTGTAGTTTAGAGTGTACCCTTGCTGCGCCAAGGATGCCAAGTCGACAAAATAAACACTTCTGCGTAAAAGTTACGTTTACCACTATCTGTATTAAAATTAAGATCTTTACTGATAAGTACTGAAATTTTTATTTTTATCTGAGATTTATTTAACCTGTATGCGAGATTTTCATTTAAAATTTTTTTAACCTTTGGAATTACTATCGCTGCTTAACTTAACAAAGAGCAAAATTTAGAGCATACGATGCCTTTCGGCATCTGAAGAAGGCGCAGGGAATAATTTTTTAATTTAAAAAAACATCTTATGGCTTCGCTAGTAACGGGAGCGGGAACCTAGTAGCTTCGCTAGCACAATGAACATAAAGACTGTGTGGATAACAGGAACAGTATATACAAACAGTATATAATATATCATTATTTCCTAACTTCATCAACTCGTAAAAAGATATTATATATATATATATATTCACTCACCCTTCATCCATTCTGCAAGTTTAAAATACATCATGCCATCCCATTCAACAGACATCCATTCTTGCACAATTACCGATATAACAAGTTGTCAAGGGAACCATCAGAGCACAAAAAGAATTACGAGAGCTTCAAGAAATTTCACTGCAGAAGATTTTTGAAGTAAAAATTCAGACGACTTTTTAAAGCTCATTCCGACAGTTAAAAGTTGCAAAAGAATAAATATTTTCTGTTCGTATTCACATTAAAAATAAAATTGCAGTGTCTTAGTGGTAGTTAGAAACTCAATTATAATACAGAACTAAATTAAAATCTTTAACCCATATTTTTTTGTTAATTTTAATTCAACATTTTTCATAAAAGAGTTATAGTTCATGTACAACTCAACCATTGCAAAATGGAGTAGACAAAATAGCATTGGGATTGCTAGAAGATCTTTTCATTGGTTTGCCATTTTCTATTTTGGCGACAAATTCGGGGGACACACTAAACTACATTTCAACCATGAATAGTTTTAAAACTCGATTTTAAACTATTAACATTACAAATTTCTTTATAAAAATGAAATAAATAACATAGATAAAGTACTTGAAGAATAAATTTGGTAAAATAGGCTTAAAAAATAAAGCTTATAATTTATTTAACAGTGTCGTCCATATTCAAGAGATATTGTTTATTGAAAAGTTTTCAAAATATGTTTCTTCTTTTTGAATATCTGTTTAGGACATCGAAAAACTATTATTATTGTATTTGCTTAAAACTTCGTAATACGATATTCATAAACATTATGCATATATCATTTTATTTTAAGTCATGAATATATTTTCGGGGTGGTGTTTTAATGAAAAAAATATAGCGAAATTTTCAGATTTTCTAGTAATATGATATATTTTATACGATATTCTTTTAAATTTTTTAAGACAAGTAGTTTCACTGTAATTATTGAATATGTACTTACATGTTATGCTTTTTTATTACTTTATTCGAGTAAGAACTGTTACTGTTAATGTCATTTCTAAACAAAGAATTCTGATTGCGAATTTGAAGATAATCGCATCTCAAATATTTTTCGATTATCAATTAAAAATAAAATTTTTTGGGAATGAATAGTTTTAGGTTCTTACATAAAGAAATATGATATAATATCAATTGTTTTCATTGTAAGAGTAATGAAATTCTTATTTACGTACAATTGAAATTTCGAAGGTTTCCATTGTTTATATTGCTGTAAATCTACCATTTTGTTAGAAGTATCAGAAAGTCATTCGTGAAGTAAAAAGACCCACAATTTTGGAGAATAATATTCAAGAAATTTTATTTACTTCCACCATTTTATTACAAACTCAAAAATTTCCACTAATTATATGTCAGTTAATTTTAAATTTCATAAAATAAAATAACGCATGAAAGGCTTACCATTTTATTACCTCAAAAATCTCAAGCGAGGAATGATGACCAAACTTTCGTCAAAAATAAGAATCTAACCTCATGCATCTTTTTACCTCAACTCTTGATAATACATTTTTCTCCTTTTATCCGAGAACAATAACATTTCCGTTACTCAATCCAAAATCATACGAACTTGTAATTGTTTTTTAATACCGCTAAAAACCATTAATAGCCTCAAGCGTATTTCCAAAACTTATTACTCAGCAATATTTAGTTCTTTATATGTTTTTTTTGTGTGTGTGCCAGATTAAGCCTTAGGGAACAAATTTACATACGATTCCTGCAACTCTTCAAAAATCAGTGATGGTTATATATTGAATTAAATTTTATTTTTGGTCTGCTTCTGAAAGGATATTCGCTAATAAGTCTTTCAGCTATAAAAGGAAGCCCATCTACTAATGGGATGCTATATTTCTTTACTCTTTTGTTTACCTAACATCATGGATTGCCGTTTTCTGCTAGTGCTTTGTTCATTTTTTTTAATTGCGTTTGGAGTAATTATACAAGCTGTAAAATAAATTAGGTTTTATGATTTATCGGAGAATACTTTTAATTTATTTTTCGGACATGACTTTAATTTTCATTCGTGAAATTACTAAATGTGAAGCATTTTACTTATTGTTTTAGTATAATCCATTTATAATATAAATACCATGTTATACAATCATTTATTGGCAAATTCTTTAGTTATATAATGCAGCTGATTTACAGAAAGAATTTCATAATCTGCAGACAGATAATGAAAACTTACTTAGTTTTTTTCCATAACTTGGTGAGATTATGGAAATAAAAATAAGATAAAATAATAAAGTCAGAACTTTAGATATGAAGGTTACGATTAAGTGCAAGTATTTTAATATTTATTCGATTTTATTTCGAAGCTAACAATTTAATCAGAATATGCCTATTACGCTAAAAATATTCCAGAAATATTTTATTAAAGAAGAATACAAACAGAACATATTTAAATAGCATTTTTCGACAAAAATAAAAAAACCATACTGTGAAACTATCCAGTTCCCCAGTGTTCATAAAAAGATGTAAATGCGACTTACCAGCATCCTTTGATATCAATCCTCCTTCAGGGCCTTCGTATTCAAACTTCTTCAGAATTTGAGAATTGCTGTCTTTTAAATAAAAATTTTATCAGGATGAAAATTACTTGAGACGGGATCAACAGCATAAACTATTTTGCGAGAATACCAGAAAATGTCTCCGACAGTTAATGGGTTACAGTTAGTGGGGCATGAATTGGCACCCTATCATAATGGAGCACTCACTTCATTCGCAGCTCACTTCCCCCTCCCTCCAACAGGAAAAGTTTAATATTTTTATTCACAAGCTTAAAACTATTGGATGAAATTTGCTCTGAGCAGTCTATAATCTTTGCGTCTTATGCGAAAAATTTCATATTTTTTTCACATTTTGAAAACATTTAAAAAGGTTTTTAGAACTTATAGGGTATTCTTGAAAATATGTTGATATAAATCATAGCGGTATACATTATCTTAAGAATTGGGATAACACCAGGATATTTACATTTCAATACTTCTGAATATTGATAACACTATAAGGAGATAAACTTGATTCGAATCAATATCCGCTCACTTAGTTTTTAACCGTTGACGTAAAATCATTACGTTTCGACGCCATCATATTTCACAATTTTAACTTGATCTAAATTTGTACTTTTTTAATTTTCTTCCAAGGCAATGAGCAGCTGATTTAGTTTTGGACACCATTTCATACATTTTTAATTGCATAGATTAAATAATTTTTCAAAATGAAATTCCTTCTTAGTAAGATGCAGAATTTATTTTTATAGTAACATATACGTAAAGAGACAAGACACTAAGAATAATATCAAAATGTAAAGAATGTAAACTGAAAATTCCCCGTCAAAATCTTAATCGGGAGAAGATTTAAACGTGAACAGTTTTCATTGGTAGTGAATCACATTCATAAGGTGGGTTCACACGAGGCCAACTATTGCGCGTAATAGAAGGTTACGCCTACTTCAGGAAAATCACGTGACCGCAATGGGACAATGGTAAATGGTTGTCCCGTCGAGACAACCATTTGCCATTGTCCCACTGACGTTGTCTCAACTGTTCACACGAGGACAATACAGAGACAACAATTGCGCTCAACTGTTGGTCTCGTGTGAACCCAACTATAGGGTAAATATCCCGCGTAGAGTGAAAAATATCACCTTTTCTTCAAACTTTGTTTTAAATATATATATTCTGTGATTCACGCAAATGTCTCTTTTAATTCTTGTATAGAAACAGAAAATTGTATGAAAATCTTTTGATAGAAGAAGCAGAACATTTTTCATGTGATAAAATAAAAATTGCCGCAAAATTTAGTTTTTGTACTCCAACATGTTTTAACTATATTGTATATAATTAAAACAATAAGGAGATAAAAAAAATCTTTTAAATTTCATCTGAATGTTTTATTATATGAAAATAATCAAAGAAAAAATTTCTTGCTTCACTTTATTTGTATCGCATCTGTGTTTAGTTTAGTTATATTAACGTCCCGTTGTAAAGCAACACTAGGGCCATTTTGGGACGGACCTCGTAATTTTAAACCGCTGTCAGATGACGAGGACGACACCTGAGCTGACACTCCCCTCTCCACACCACACCACACCAGAGCGTATCTGTGATAAAGGCTTATGAGAACAGCTATCCATGCTTTAAATTAATTCCGATAGTATTTTGGTTTTCTTCTTCATATTTTCCACATTGTTTTAGACATAGAAGGCCCAAATCATGTTGTATTTTCTCTGCCCCCAGTGATTTTCCTGAATTTTTCTGAATCAATATCTATCTTTTTTCTATGCTACCAATTAGACACAAAAACACACTTCATTTATTCATTATCATAAATTGCAAAATTTAAAATGTCCTCTTTTTTTCACTTTTCGTTTCAAACCTATGCAGCAACATCAAATATATATATTGTTCATGCCTGTTTGTGCAGTTCCCAAGTTATTGCATGATATTTTTTTTCTACACAGTGATGACATATTATATTTAGAAGAAACATTTCGACCGTGTATAAAGATATTCTGGCGTTAAATCAACATTCGGTGATTTGTTGGCCTATTTGCGTATTTAATAAGATGCATTTTAAATTTATCTTCGGCTTATAAGGATCAAAAGGCCGCGGTGGCCTGTTGGTAAGGTCTCGGCTTTGGAACCGGAGGGTTTCAGGTTCGAGACCCGATTCCACCGAAGAACCGTCGTGTAAAAGGGTCTGTTGCACGTTAAATCCGTCCTGACAAAACTTCCTCCCGCTGGTGTGGAGAGGGGGGGGGGTGCCAACTCAGGTGTCGTCCTCGTCATCTGACCGCGGTTCAAAAAATTACGAGGTCCGTCTCAAAATAGCCTTAGTGTTGCTTCAAACAGGACGTTAATATAACTAAAAAGAAAATATATATAAGGATCAAAATCTAGAATGCTTTCTAAGCATCTTCACCATCAAAATTTAATCCGCGTTTGTAACAGAGGTATTAGAAAATACGAACTAAAATTCAATTATTTAATTTGTTGAATGTTTAAGCAATCATGTTCACATGCACATATAAATCTGTCTAGCATAACACATTTCTGAACTGTCATTTTCTATAAACACATATTGATAAACCTACTTACATTTAGCCCACGGACAGAATTAACTTCAAATTCGTGACGCATCCAATTTCAATAAGAAGACAAAATACTAAATTACATTGGTCTAGTTCCTTGCGTTTCAAAGATATTGAGTTCAAATGCAGAAATCTTTGGATAGAAAGAGGTTTAGAGCATAAAGATCATTCAAAATCTTGAGATTACTATGTCAATTTTTTACACTTCTCTTATGCATAAAAAACAAATAAGTATATTGATTAATTGGTAATTATATAGCTTTTCACATATGTAAATATATGATGGAAACTTAACATCTTCGAAAAATCTAATTCTTATCAATTATTTGCAAGTTTAGTGTTTAGTACCTATTCTAACAAACAGGCTTGCATTTTCACGAAAAATGACTTACATTATTGACAAACATTATTTATTCAATAATTTATTTATAAATTAATATTCAATTAAAAAATCCTATAAATATCTTTCCTAATTCTTATTCAGAAACAATTTTTTATTGTGCATTCAATATAATACATTAAACGTCATGCAGGAAACGCAACCAATTGAAAGTGTAGGTCATATGTATTTTGAACTTCAAAAAATTGTAGCCACTTCAGCCATTTTGAACAGAGAAAATAATTGGAACAAAAAAAAATAGTGAGTGCCAAGTTCTATTAGGAATAATTACAACATGGGGAATGTTATTATTACTTTCATTAGTGTTCCATTAAAAGAAATTAAAAAGAACAGTATTTGTTCAAAAGAAAATCGGCAATATAAAATTTTAATAAGTGACAAGAATATGTATTCTGTCTTTGAGAAGTGAATCCTTTTAGAAAGTTGACAAATAATTTTATATCTCAGCACTTTAAGAAACCCTTGATGAGATATCAACATCAAAAGTTTTAATGTTTCGTATTCCATTGTACTTGTATTCATTAAAACCTCAAGTACATATTTTTAATAAGAAAATAACATCCAACAGCATATAATAATATTTTTTTAAATATAACCCTGGCAATACGTAATAGATTTTTCACAATTTTGTTCTTATGAAATCTATTTTTCTAAATTAAACTCTTTGAAAAAGTTTTCATTTTTCTGCAGCCAAATTAAGATTTACAGCATTTTTCTTTTACTTAATCTTCTGAAATCCATCCTCGCATTCTTCTTAAAAGCCATTACATTTCCATAAATCATGAAAGATTTGTAAGAAGAAATAAAATTATTTATATTTTTATATGTTTAACTGCCTAATTTTGGGAAATCATTAATTTATTTAAAAGATGTTTAGTCAAGCGGCAAGAAAATTATTTCATATGATAATAAAAAGTTGTTTATAGATTTTTTTTTTTTTTTAGTTTGCAACTTAAAGAAATATTGTTGCTTTTTGGCTTACTTAGTTTTAAAAAAAATAGTATAAATTAATGTATTTCTAACTGATGAAGGTACAAAAAGCGTTTTAGAAAGCAGTTTTAAAAGTAGAAAATCTCTTTTTAACCTCATAAATTCATGATTATTTACAGAAAAATGTGAAGCGATATTTGAGTTACTTATTGGTCCATATATTTCGTTCATTCAGAATCGGTTGTAAAACACAAAATTTTTTGATATTCTGTGATTTGATATAACTAAAAAATAATTCTAATTAAAAAATTAAACTCCTTCGATGTACGTGCGTACGTGAGCCGCGTGCACGTGCACGTGTGTGTGTTGGTGGGTGTGGGTGTGCAAAACATACTTTGAATAAAAGTCGAGAAGCTTATTAACGATTTTTATTCTTCGTAATTTCGATGAAATACTCCATATAATTTTGTTTTTTGTTATTATAAAGATTCTTTGTTCAAGTCATGGAAAAAATGTGTAGTTTACCGTACATAAAGGCAGAATGCAGGAAAGAGAAGATCAAGAGAAAATATTCACAACTGATACAGTTTCAGGAAAAAATTTATCAGTTCAACATTTTAATTTCGCAAAGGAAATAAAAGCCCACTCAACTCAGAAATTAAAGTTACAGTGAATCCTGAATTCGTGTGATTACAAAATTATTTTTAGAGTATACATTAATTAGAAATTATTCCATATAATTATTGCATAGAAATTATTGCATATATATATATATATATATATACAAGATTTTTTTCACTTTTAAATTACCCTGCTAAATTATTAAAAACTCGAATTCTTGAATTAAACTTCTATAATTTGATAATATTTAAAAGAAATTTAAATTAGTAAAACTCACAAATTCAAAATAAGATGAAAATACAATCCTATTTATTTATTTTTAGGCATTCTTTGGAGCTCAAAAGTATCTAAAATTTGAAATATATCAACATCATCATATCAAATAAATACAATAATGTTTGTAGGCTTTCTTTTTTTTCTTTCGCCACAGAATATCCCCGAACTTGGAATCTCTAGGATTCCCTGTCGGTTGAAAGGATATACGTGGGAGTATTTATTAAGATAAAAGAAATACACATAAAAAGACAAAAAACACATAAAAAGACAAAAAACACATAAAAAGACAAAAAACCCATAAAAAGACATAAAAAGACAAAAAACACATAAAAAGACAAAAAACCCATAAAAAGACATAAAAAAACACCAATACACATAAAAAGTAACTATAAAATATTATAATGATGAAAGAGGTGTTCGGTGGGGAGCAAGAGTAAATGAAATCTATTGAAGTAAATATATTCTGGAAAAAAGCTTGGTTGAGAAATGAAACGAAAATTTATACTGGGCTTGGGTCTGGAGAAATCAATTCCTCGTTCTCTTGTAGGAACCGCACAAGATTTCTAATTTTAACCTTGGACATCTTGTTTCTCATGACGTTGGTCCACCAGATATTTTCTAGGTCGTGGGTGGGTTTTTTGAGATGATAAGATGTGGTCAGAGGGCAGCTAGTGGCATAATGAAGGGGATCGCCTACTTCGCCGCAGCCGCATTGATCAGTTCCTTTAATATGGAATCTCTTGAAATATGAAGGGAAAGGGCCATGGCCAGTTGCAAAGATAATATCAAGCCTATTCCAAGATGATGGGTAAAAGGACACTTTTGAGATTATTTGATGGATGTTTCTGCCAGTTGAGCCATTGTCCCATTCTTCTTGCCATCGCTGTAGGCTCAATTCATTTACAATACTTTTCAGATGGCTTCTAGGAGCTGGGTATTGAACGGGCGTACCTGCAGAAATAGCCTGTTTGGCTAGGGAATCTGCAGCCTCGTTTCCGTTGTGGCCTACATGTGCTTTCACCCATCCTAACTTGATAGAAGGTTGGTGGAGCAGAATGGCTTGAATTTCCTGAACAATTGGGCTTGAGGTGGAGAATGAACTGATCGCTTTTAAGCTGGATTCGCTATCACTCCATATTTTAGCGTTATGATCGTATTTGCTAGCCCATTTGCATGCTTCCTTAATGGCCAGTAGCTCTGCTTGAAAGACAGAATTCTTTTCGTTCAGTTTGCCGAGCCACTGATGAGTGATTTGTTCCTTTTGGAATACGCAGTAGGCAAAGCCGGTTTTTTCCTCGATTTTGGATCCATCTGTAAAAATATCCGTCTTGTTTGTAGGTTGGAATTCCTTTTTGAGGGAAATTATGTCCTCAAGAAGAAAGTTTGAGGGGAAGATTTTTGTGTGAGAGCATTTATTTCATCTCGAAGTTCTCAGGATGGAATGTTATATTCTGAAAATGGCTAGGTAATTGAAAACGACTTACTCTTATATAGGTTGCTTCTGCTTGCGCTTTGATGTGAAGTGGAAGAATTCCTTCGATAACTTGCATAATGTTCATTCAGTAAATTTGGAGATATAATTGTGAGCTCCAGGTTTAGAAAGTAACTCTTTACAAGGTAGAGCGTGTGCATACAACTATCAAATTTGGCACATATGTATTTCTTGTGTAATAAATGATCATAAAGAAAGAATATTTCAAAAATGTATCTACATTTTTAATTCATTAAAATGAATCGAAATTTAAAGTTTTCCTTCAATAAGCTCACAATGTGATATATTTCACGAAATCATTTTTACGCAGCTTTAAAATACGAAGTATTTACTTCCAGTGATACAAATATTATTTCCGTACTGTTATGTTTAAGTTTCAATGAATTTTTCAAATTTAATATTAAACACAATTTGTAAAATTGTTTCATAAGCTCTTTTACACTCGAAAGTAGTGGTGACAAGGTTTTATCTTTTGACTTTAATTCCTAAGCATAATTTGCATCTGTTCTTAATGTGATAGTATTTCTTAGATTTTTATTAATTATGGACATATTGGAACGACTGATGAAATCAATCCAGACGAAGACAACATAAAGAAATTAAGTTTTAAACATAAGCATGCTTCAACATCGGTTTAGGTACGAAATTTAAACAATAAATATGATTTGTTTTTTTAAGGTTTATTTATTGTAAATTAAAACGAAGTTCGTGAGAGAGAACGTACTTTATAAATTTAATGTAGTTATATAACAAATAGAAATACGTATATTACCCAATATTGCTTTAACTTTTTTCTGAGGGAACATCATTTTTTCTTTTATTACGAGGGTTATCCGAAAAATAAGTTTCCCAAGGCTCCAAAAGATGACACTGCTAAAGGAATAAAACGCAAAGACTTTAGTTTGATAGATTGTTGGTATTGTTATCGTAAGCGGCAGTTATAATTTCCCGGTCGTTTACATTAATGTCACAAATTTTGTCAGCTCTTATTTCCCTAACCGCCGACTGCAAAGTGATGTCCGTAATAAAGTTTTTGAAATCACAGTATGTAGTGCCGATCAAAATCCATCATCAGTTGTGTTTTGTGTATGGATCGGATGTGATGAGCAAGCGGATGATTCATCGTTGGTGTTAGAAATTTTCTGGAGGCAAATTCTACTAAACATCAGACCTTTCGTTGGGTGGCGTTGACCACCCACCCTATAGTCCCGATCTTGCTCCCAGCGACTTCCACCGTGCACTTGAAGAAATATCTCTCCTGGCATCACTTTTCCACAGACGAAGACTTCAAGATAACTATGATATGTTGTCTCCATTCGTATGCGGCAGAACTCTATGACAGTGGAATACAAAATAAATCGTATCCCACGGTATGAAAAATGTTTCAGTTCCAGCGGTTCTTATGTTGAGAAGTAATTGATTTATTGTTCTATATTTTCCAATAACTCGTTCTATGCTATTTTCTTTTGTTTCTTTTAGAGTTCTATGACACTGGAATACAAACTCCTATTCCACAGTATGGAAAATGTTTAAATGTTGGTGCTTCTTATGTTGAGAAATAATTGATTTATCGTTCTATATTTTCCAATAAATGTTTCTATGCTATTGCGTTTTATTTCTTTTTACTGGTCTTAGGAACCTTTTTCTCCAGATGACCCTCATAGACAGGTAAGTTAGTACAACATTAATGCCGTACGGTTTGCACAACCTGCGAGAATGCATTACTTCAATAGTCTTCAGCCCACTTATGAAGCTACGAGAGAGTTATTGTTAAAATAGTTTGTTATATTTAATAATAAATCAGATTACAAGTACAGAATCATAGTCTCTAATATTCCACTACAATTTAGTTTGAGTTGTTTCCTCTAATATGACAGATTAATTATACTTATAGCAAGAGTACAAATTGGGTTTTTTGATAAAATGGATTCTCAAATTAGTAATTTTTAAGTTGTTGACCTAAACATGGCCACAAGCCCGTGGCCTCTGCTTTCTATATATTGAAAGACATTAATTACTACTCATTCTTTAGAATATATATATATATATATATATATATATATATATATATATATATATATTAATAAATGAAGGATTAATTGGATTTTTAGCAGTCACCACACAATCCATCGTCATGAGAATTTGTCAATCGAAATCTAATTACCCAAGACTTCACAAAGTAAAAAGGCATCCGATCCTTTCCCCGAAAAGTTTTTGCTCAGCAAGTTAAGAAGTACTCTCACATTTCCTGAAAAAAGAAACCACTAAATATCAGGAAGTGCACTAAAAGACCGAAAATGCATAAGAGCTCTCTACGAATCATTTGTTTGAAAGTAATATCTTTCTTTTTATAATGCTCATACTTCGTATTCCACTTAAGGAAAACTTTTTTTCAAAAAGGAAGAAAAAATTTAGTTGATTACTTAAATGTCATTCTCTTGAGAAAATTTTTTAAAGATGGTCAAGTATTAGTTAGAACAGAAAATCATGTTTGAGTAAAGTTAGAAAAATTCTTTTTGATTCAAAATCTAGAATTATTTCTTATTTATTTCCTTTCAAGTTTTGATCAATAATTATGTATGTACATTAAATATATTAACCTGAGTTAAATATATTTTATGATCTTCAGGATTTTAAATAATACGTTTTTAATGAAAAAAAATATCTATATGAAATTACTTATAGATTTTAATCGCTTTTCACACCAGAAAATTTCATGTAGCATTGGAAACAAGATTTATGTTCAATTCATACATTTAAGAAATTGTGTTTTTTTTTCTTTAAAATAAAAAACATTTAAATATCTAACCAAAAATCTATGATTTTTTTTCAGTTAATTTGTTAGCAGGTTATATGAATAAGACATTCTGTAAAAATCTCCAATCTGTTTTACTTCCAGGAAAGAATCCCTTTACAAATCTGAATTTTATCAAAAAATATTTAACCTCGACTTCTTTTCACTATTATGAATTGTGAATATTTTCAAGTCCTGTAAAATTAGCTATTATTTTCATACAAATTCATTAATTTATGCCCTTTACTCCCCAGTTAAGACCGGTAATAATTAAATGTATGTACATTACGAAGCAATTGATTGAAGAATTGCGCAATGAGACAACATAGACAACCGAAAACAAAAAATGTAGTAATATCTATATTCTGCATCAATAAGATAAGATTAGAAGACAGTTTTCAATAAGATGGTAAGTAACTAAAACATGGCTTGGTATAATTCAAGGAAAAAAAAAACATTTCTTTACACGTACAAAAAATCATTATTTTTAATTCAGCACTTTTCTATTTTTAGATTATATTAGTGCATTATTTTAAATATTAAATTGTAGTTTAATTTTTCCCAAATCCACCAAACGGGGGGCACCATAAAATGAAATATATTTCAAGTAACTAAATCAATTAATCTATAATTGACTTTTAAAATCCTTAAATTGTATATTTCGTTTGAGGAAATACAAGTATCATTTCATAGGAAACCGAAATTAATTGAATTGCATTTATGACAATTAATTAAGTTCTTTTTGATAATGATCACATAGAAGGATGAATTCTTATCTAAATGATCATATTTCACTTTGAAAACTAAGAGTTTTTTCGCAAAAATTTGTATAACAAGCAATAATGATTTATTTTACAATTGCAGAGCTTTAGAATTTTTATGAAATTAACTTTTATGAATTACTTTAAAAACATTGTATTGAGGAAAAATAACATTTATACATTTGATCCTGAAGATATTTCATTGGAATTTATATTGTTTAATATCAGATTAATAATTTTTCGAGGAGCCAAATTTATTTAAAGAAATTATATATAAGGAGGGGGATTTTTAATTATTTCAATCTACTACTGCTACTTCCCTGTTTTGTTAAAATGTTTTTATATTCTTTTATTTAACTTGATTTGTATCATATATGAAAAAATATAATTTCAAGGCTCAGCCACTTCTTTTTGAGCCGTAATTTCATTATTAAGCTAAATACGTTGCTCATGTATTCCTAGAATAATTCATAATGAACGCAGCAATCTTTCCATCCATAGGCATATTTCTAATATTTTCGTCCATTATATTTAATGCAAAAAAGAAATTACATTTAACATTATTATATCCACAAAAGAATTTGAAAAGTGCCGTTCTTTTAAGCAAAATGTGATATAAATGTAATAAACGGGATTGCAGTAACAAAAAAAAAAAAAACCCCGAAGAAATACCGTATTTGAAATAATGCTGTTAAATTTTAAATATTAAAAAACGTAAATCGGACATTAATTTAAAAATAATGAAAAGCCGCACTTGTGATTTAGTTTATAAGCAAGAAATATATCTAAAAATGGGTATTTTGATTAAATGTAAATTAAATTTTTTTTTAAATTCTCTAGCACTGAATCATTTTATATATCTTTACTAGTTTTATATTTTTAAAGATCCAGTTTTGCAACCAACATTTACTGATTACCAATGCCATCATTTTTAAATTTTTGACACACTTGTGTTCTTGATAACAATATATTAAAAGTTCAAATAATTTAAAAGTTTCTATTTTATTTCGGTGGCGCCATCTGGTTATGAATTTGTGAAAGCAGTTTAAAGATTCCATAATGATGAATAATGAATAAAAAAAGTAAAAAGTTATATATATATTGCTAATAATAAAATGCGTTTTAGAAAAATTGTATTTGCTAAAGTTAGTAATATATTTCATTCCTACTCACGATATAACATTTTATTATCTCAGCAGAGAGCATTTAGTTAAACGAAATAGTTGAATGCTGTCAAATAGTTACTGTTCTAGAGAAATTCTAACAACCGATGAGGATAATGAGTTTAGAGCAACCAGATAGTTTTGTGACGCCTAGTTTAAAGAACTATACACATTTGTATACACATTTACATCTTTAGATATATAAGTACATGCCATCATTCACTAAAATCTCCAATGGATCCATTGTTCCATATACTTACATGCCGAAAGCTCTTAATGTTGAAAGTACATTTTGTCCCGAGGTGATGAAAATCTAGTACTTTGAATGGCTCACACTAGTAATTTCTGCCTAGCGATGTGAGAGATGTATCAGGGCTAACTTCTCACTATATATCCCTTAGGTGTAATAAAGCTACCCTCCTCTTTAAAATTAAATATGATTATATATATATATATAGATAGATATAGATATATATATATATATCGCAATAAACTTCAGATATCATGTAGTCAATCGTCTTTATGATCACACAAAATGAATTTGATATAAACGATTTTCGAAATCGCTCTCTTATTAGTATACAAGGAAGTGGATCTTTTTATTTATATTTTTTTAGATTTTGTCATATTGATTACATTATTCGTTATTACATTATATAATCATATGATTATTTTTCACAAATTATTAATAATTCTTATCATTACAAAAGAATAAAAATTTCAATTAAATTAATCGACTAATTAAGTTCTTAAAACTTTTAAATAATTTATTCTCATTGATAATATAATTGTGGACAAAATATGAAAAAGAAAAAAAAAAACTGCAGTAAAAGAGTAGAGGTTTAAAGTGATTGCAATAATTCACTTTTATAAAAATGAAACTGGTCAAGATAAGTAAAAGCTGTACTTTTTTATTAGTTAAAGTTAAATTAGTTTTGTTAATTAAATAAAAAAATATTTTTTTTGGAAAAAAAATTGATTTTGACGTTAAATTTAATATTTATGATTCAAAATTTATTTATTTTACGAATTTTTTCCGTACATAGTTCTTAAGAAGCTATTTATTTTTAAATTTGCTAAGAAATTATTTCAGTTGTGTTTCAAGGACACTTTTTTTATAAGTTATTCGTCATCATATTGGAGAATTTCTCTTGTAGCTTCTTAATGTTGATTAGAAAAGATAACGCTAAATCATTTTTAATTCCAGAATAAAAGAAAAATAAAAATTTTAATGAACTCTTTCTTGCATCCATCAGTGAACATTTTTATATTCCATTTGATTGCTATGGATAAAATGATTTTGAAATATTTCGTTTATCATTGATTTCGAAAAAATACAGAAAATAGCACCATTATACAAATGTGAATGAAATGTCTCGGAGAGAGTATACACACTGCTTAACGTAATCTGATAATTCAATTAAGATATTCAAAAGAGTTGATTAGCCTAACTAAAGTAATTGCTAGAGCTCTATTATTGATTATTGCAGAAATCCCGTATAACAGGATAAATAAATTTCGATGACCGAAATCAAAAAAGGATTCCGAAAACTCAGTAAGAAAAAAAAACATTCGTAAAAGCCAGTTTTCTAAACAAAAACACAAAATTCTAAATTCTATTAATGTCTAAACAGAGCTCTCTCTTAGATAACTAACTCTAAAACTCTTTATAAATAAATTTGTCTGTAGAAAAAGCAGAACCAAAGTCAATTTATATATTAGTTATTATCGATCTCAAATTGATTGATTGATTATTGCAAAAATCCCATATGGCAGGATAAATACATTTCGATGACAGAAATCAAAACAAGGTTTCGAAAACCCAGTAAAAAAATCAACATTCGTAAAAGCCACTTATCTACACCAAAATACAAAATTCTAAATTCGAACAATGTGTAAACAAAATGACTTAAACTTATTATAGAAAATACAACTTATTTATTAAATTACTTACTTAAAACTTATTTATAAATTAAACTTTATAAATAAGTTTATCTGTAGAACAAGCAGAACCAAAATCAATTTTTATATTAGTTATTAACGATTTAAAATTTGATTCCAAAAAATAACAATAGTGTACAATAAAAACTGGGAAAGAGGTACGAGTATAATTTATTTGGATCCTTGAATGGTAAAATCAACAAAATGAAGAACCATTCTTGATAAAGTAAAATATAAAAAGTTCTAAAAACGTCTTGATTAAGAGATTCGGCAAATGTCATTTCGAAGAATTTCTTTGTATCTTCACAATGATTACTGTCAACCTAAATAAGGCGATGATATTGAATTGATTTTGTGTTTAGGAACAAAAAAATACAAATAAAAACTTGCAGCAAAAGACATAAGACTTATCCGCACATTTCAATTCGTCTCCTTTAATATCGATTCAAGCTTTGTATCGATTAAACCTGCATCATTTCCACAGTTCCTGCTCCTCTAAATGTGAGGTGTAGACACAAAACAACAAATAAATACAAGAATTCAATTTATACAGCGTCGGAGCGTCTGGAAGGGACTACAAAAAAGAGAAAGGAAATCCCGGATGGAAAAAAGAATTCATCATTTCTTCCAACGATTCTCTACTATTCGGCACCTCGCCGAAATATTTGATTCTAGGTAAAAAAATTGTTTTGCAGAAAATTTCTATTGGATACCGATGAGGTGATTCTGATAGTCTCGAGAATTTCTTTTACTTCCTTTGTCATAAAAGTATTTGAAATAAACTTAAAAATAACTTTCAAAAACTGTTTTTTGGTCTTCTTGAAGGGAAAGTGCCTAGTTTTTTTCCCTTCTTATTATTATTCTGTTTGGATATTGGCTAAACTTTTGAAATTACATTTTGATACTTTGATATAATTAGGATGAATTTTTTCAGGTTTTTCTATTGTGATCGCAACGATTCCGTAATAATGACTATCACATAAAATAATAATTGACTGAAATATTTGATTTCAGGCAGAAACATTATTTTGAAGAAAATTTTTGTTGGATACCGATGAGAAGATTCTGATAGTCTCGCGAATTCCTTTAATTTCCTTTGTCGTAAAACTATTTGAAATAAACTTAAATATAACTTTCAAAAACTGTTTTTGGGTCTTCCTTAAGAGGAAGTGTGAAGTTTTTTTTCTTTTTTCCTTATTATTATGCTGTTTGGATAACGGCTAAACTTTTGAAATTCTGTTTTTGATATAATTAAACTTTTTTTTAAAGATTCTCTATTGTGATCGTAACGAATCCGAAATAATGACTATTGCTCATGCAAATGAGAAAGTAATTTCTAATTTGTGCTGAAATGAAGTTAATTTATAACGTAGCTATAGACAAATTATTCAAAATTATCTATTAAAAAGATACTGTTTAACTGTATATAATTTTGTGGCATGAAATTATTTTTTAACAAATAAATATGTTTACTCTAAATTAGTATCTTCGAAATAATAATTTATGAACATAACTTATTATTAGTGAATCATTTTGAAAATTTCAACTCCAAGTGCTTCACAAAACGTAGAATTCAGAAACAATTATTTATATTGTTATATATATTTTTCTTATTTTTAAAAACAGTAACTTGTACAATGATAATCGATATAATGACTGTCTATTAAGGTTAGCAAGAAAGTAAAAAGTATTTTTTCATTAAATATTAGTTGGTTAGCCAGGGATATTGATTACATTCGTTTTTAACTCCAGTTAAATCATTTAGATATATTTTCATGTTCATAATTCTGTCAAATTGCCAGTCTTTAAAGACATGGATTTTTCAAGTCCTTGAACAGGTTCTCTTCCCTGCGTATATGAACTATTTTAACGGAGATTAATCTTCAGGCACCTTAGCGCTATTAAATATGTAAGCGTATGTTTCACCTATCTTCTAAATTTTGCGGTATTGAAACCCTCCTTTTTTATTTGTCTTACCAATTATACAGATATTTTACAGAATCCTTCTTCGGTTATCCTTAAAGAATGGGGAAAAATTACGCAATTAAATATTTAATGAAACAATGAAAACGTTTTGAATTTCAAGAAAACAATGTAATCTTTTTTTAAAAATTTTACAAAAAAAATATTTTTAAGAAATAACTAAAATTTAGGAATTTGCGCGTATATATCAAATTTATATTATCAAAAGCTCAATTTTTTAAAGTTTTGACAACGTGCAAAATTCGTTTTTGTGCAATAATAGTATTTGAAAGTTATCGAGGAAAAACTGCTAAATTCAACTTCATTTTTAAATAATTAAAATTGTGAAAAACAGACACACAGAGTCATCTTATTATTCGCACATATTTGTACAATATTTCATATATTGAAATGGTTTACAAATCATTTTGGTGCAATAATAATTTCGGAAGTTATCGCAAATTTTCACTTTATTTGTAATTAATAAAAATTCTAATTAAAAACTTTATAATTTTCTTTCGAGGTACACACTTTCGCTTTCTAAAGTATATATGTACCATTTTAGTTGACCAGGTCCATCCTATGATGCAAACTTTGTTTCCTACAAGAGATAGAATTTTCCAGGATGATAATGCACCTATTCATGCAGCCAGACTTGTCCAATCATGGCTTCATAAACACGACAAAGTATATATGTACTATATATACTTTGTCAAAAGGCGTGTCTGGTAGAAGAGTTCTAACAAAACACACAAGCACACATGCATTTTTACTATTTGTAAAGAAAAATACAAAAACAGTTGCTTTATACGAATAATCAGTGTATCATTGATCACTAAACTAGGCATTGTCATAATTTTGCGAAAAGTCTTTCTTATATGATGAAACAAAAACTTAAATATGTTTCAGTAAATTAATCAAAAAACAATAATAATATTTAGGTTCTTTTTTTATTATTCTTTATTGTTATAAAAATAAAAGTAAATATAAAGAAGAATCATAAAAGATTGATCATATATTTTTGGTGGAAATTTAGACATGTATTATGATATTTAATTCGCGATAGATCTGTCATGATATGGACAACCATGTTGTGGTTTTCTGCTGTACCAATCGTAACCCTGAAAGGGAGGATCACTGGGGAGAAGTATAAAGAAATTTTAGTTGACCAGGTCCATCTTATGATGCAAACTTTGTTTCCTACAAGAGATAGAATTTTCCAGGATGATAATGCACCTATTCATGCAGCCAGACTTGTCCAATCATGGCTTCATAAACACGAGGATGAACTTAAACATCCGCCTCTGCGCACGCAGTCACCCATCCTCAAAATAATTGAAACGTTATGATCTGTTTTAGAGCTTTCATCACGGAACCGATATCCTCCACTGGCATATCTCCCAGAACTTCCACAATATCTCAAGGAAAAATGGTGCAATATTCCTCTAAATACTATTCAACACTTGTATGAATCGATTCCTAGGCGAATCCTAGCTGTATTACATCTAAAAGTGGTACTACACCATACCAATAAAGGATTCTTTATAAATCTAAAGTGTTTCCATTATTTTAATAACCACATGTATATTGAAACAGAGCCTAAAATTTTCTTCTCATATTTTTCCGGTTTCTTTTTAAACGAATTGTCCAATATTTTATATCTGAGTATTTCTTTCTCAACAGATTTATTTAAAAATGGTTAAATTAGAAGTAGATTGAAAGATTTGAATGTTATATCATTATCAATTATATACATGTTCCCGTATGTGAATGCAGTTTTTACATTTTTAAAGTGAACAAGTTTGAAAATACAATACAGATTTTTCTAGAATTTAGCTTTTATAAATTAGGTGTAATATGTAGAGTCTGGATATTATACCAGGTAAGTAATGAAATTTATAAATAAAATAAACATTAAAAGATATTTTGTCCAAAACGCAATTTTTGTGAAGTGGTCCTTGAACAAAGAGTAAGTGAAAAATACTGCTAAATGGTTTTCTAGCGTTTCTGCTATAAATCATAGTACTAACATTAAAACACTTTGAATTCCCAAGAAAAGAAAAATAACGGAAGAGGAAACGGATTTCCCTTCCAAACATTCTTCTTTTTGAAATTAGAATGGAAACGTTTTCATGGTTTTTGCCCTTTTATCTTCTGGAATATGTTTAAAAAAGATAAAATCTAAATTATTTTCTCATTTACATCGCTCTTCATAGAAACGTTTGGTGATATCTAAACAATTTTTTAAATCATTTTTAAGGTTTTAAACCTTTTCAGCATACATAATTGAACTCAACGTTTAGCAAAAAGATTAAATTATCTTATACGTCATATCTTTTTCATCCCTTAACTATATATATTTTATCCTTGCCTATTAGTGACCTTAAATCCATGCAAGTGTGCATATATTATTGAAAATCCATCCTCCACTGATATTAACTAAATCAAAAACCAAAGCCAACGACATATTTCCATCTATATCTGTTCCGAAAATCTTAATTTGGAACCATATTTTTTCATTATCAATTTCGGTGCTAATATGAAAACCAGTCTCGGTGCAAATGTGCTTTCTATCCAATGGCAAAATATTGATCATCGACTGTATCAGATATCAAAAGTTTCAGGTAAAATTGAGTATTATTATTGATTGAACCTGATATAGCAAAAGTACGTATTAATATTAATTTAACCTAATATATAAAAACCAAGTCTCAACTCAGAACTATATATTTCAGAAAAGATGACAACGTTAGTGCAACGATTATAAAACTGTAACAGCACCGAAGGAATAAATCAATGCTTTGTCATTATTATATAAAATTGTTTTAATAGGTATAAAATCCAACCGTTCATTTTTACATTATTCATATATAAATCAACTTAGGTAAGAAAGGTCCCTAAGTAAAAGAAAGCAAAATGAGTAAATTTTAGCCTCAGATAGCTAACAGCAAATGCATATCTTAAACCGATGCACTAAAATAAGCAGTGATGTTTGTTCTCTGAGGCTGATATACAACAGAAGAAAAAAACCTGGGAGTGGATCCATCTGGAGAATAATCTTTCTTATTACAGCAGCTATCATAGTAGCACGCATGTTATCAAACACAGGCCTATGGAGAATTTATCCTTATTTTCCCCTATATCACTAATGCCAGAACTATGTAATGATTCATCTCATGAAGTTTGGAGGGAAAACGTGATGATTTTTCGTCGTTTCTCCCCAAACTGATACTAAGGTTTCTGAGCACGTTTAATATTCCTGTTTGGCACTCGTAAGTCAATTTATAGATAAAAAGGCACAAAAATAGTAAAAATCAAATCATAAAACAAAAATAAGTGAGTAAAGTGTTTTCTGATGGAAAAAGTATAAAAATAAGTAATTTTTCAAAAGAAAATGCAATTTAATTTTTTCTATAATTTATTTGAACACCTTTTAATATTTATTATTTAACAGCCAGTAGATTTTTTTTTATTTCAGATTTAGGATAGTGAAAAATCTTCGTGCCAGAAATAAGTCGATATTTCAACTCATCAATTACTTTTTTTATTTATGGGAGACATTTTCAATGCTTTCATATAATTATAAATTCTCAAATTCAGTTTCTAAAATAAATTTTTAAAAAGTAATTTATATAAATTTAAAGATAATCTACGTGGCATAAAAATCAGTCTGATTCTTGTTGCTGAATGGCAATAGTCAAATCAAGCAAATTGCCATGCAAATGTGTCAGACTATAAATTATGAATGTTTTTACAGCTGCACTTATTCAACACTTCGTTAGTCAACGAAGCTGCTAAATATTATTAGAACGGCTCTGAAAAAGGCACACCGTATCACCGAAACTTCTCTTTATTCTAAAAGAAATAAGTATCAAACAGAAAGTTTAATAGAGCAAGAAAATAGACCTAACCGTTGCCTATCACTAGAGCTTTCCAGAATTTGATTTAACTTACAATCCGTATACAAAATACGTATTTTCTGTATGCAATTGAGTATACAAAAAGTCTTCCGAAATAATTTTAAAGGTTAATCGCAAAGAAAAATAAAGAAAAATGCAGAAAACACTTTAAACGTTTTAATAAAGCATCTTAAAATTGGCTGCATTTATCAATCAAATTGTCTTTTGCTACATTTTAAACAAATTCTATTTTTTTAATTTTACTTTATTTCTGTATAATTTGTCGTAGACAATGGCTGAAATCTGAGTTCATTGTTTTATTAACTCCAAAGTAGTATTCAAGCATCAGCAAATAAACCAATATTTCTAGATTCTTAATAATGGATAACATATCTAAATAACCAACATGAAGTAACTATGTTACAATATGAGGACCTAATAATTTTTCCATTGAACAAAAGCTTCTTTTCACAAAATAATACATTAGAGGCTGTTGAAGAATTAATCATTGTTCTGTTGGACCATGTAAGCATTTTTGATGACATCTTTTCGATCAATGACATCAGTGGCTTTATTGACTTTGAATTGAATCCCAGAAGCTCGTCGGATTTTTGAAAACAATTTGCTAACATCCTACTCTATTTATACTAGCTGCTTTGTTCCGCCCCTTGGGATTTTGATTGTAATGGAAAAAAAAGAAAAAAATGCTAATACGTAGACGATATGTTTTATCAAAGTGTTACAGATAACAATCACACAACGTTACAACACATTATCACAGATAACAATTACATAATGATTTTGTAACTTTTCTATACATTATTTATTGCTGACTTTGCATTTTCCTCTATGCGTTCAGATGTAATTGTATTTAGCAGTGAGTCTAATCTTTTTATTTTCTATATGTCGTATTATACTTTTTTCCTTTGTTATTGTGGTTTTTAACAAATATCTTTCGTTTCCATAATGTCTTATACATTGCAGTTATGACTTCCCTTTGTATTTTACAGGTAAACGGTTGCTGACGGTATTCATTTCACATATTTAGCAATATTTCGTCACTATTTCTTAAATTTTCACAGTATCTATGGAAAATATTAATCATCAGAGTTCGAAATTCGAATTTTTTGAAAAAAGCTACCAAAACCAAATTAAATAATAAAATTTTTTAAAAATAAATATAAATATATATTTTAAACAATGTTTTGCTTGAAAAGAAAAAAGTGATTACTGAAATGGATTGCCCATAATTTTATGCCTCTTTAAATGTGCACTTCCTCTTCATTATTTCTACTTTGTTTTTAATACTCAAAAAGCAAAAATAAAGCATTTTTCAATACCTAAATCAAAGATTTTTTAAAGGGAATAAATAAAGCAAATTTCAAAAATGTACGCGATTTTTGGATAGTTGATTTCCTTAATACAATTCTGATGATAATATTAATTTGATGATTAATGTAATTGTTGATAATAACTTCTTAGTATCAATTTGATGATTAATATAATTTTTGTTAATAACTTCTTAATATTAATTTGAATGTTTAATAATTTGAGGATTAATCTATTTTCTGAATTTTTTAGCATTTTGAATTATGTCGGATATGATAATTTACATAATGCTTGAATATGAATTGGATAGTTCAAATGAATATAGAAGTATACAGTTAAAATTTATCTAAATATAAAAGTTGTAGCTCTGTATCGTTTTTGGTGAGATTTCTCTCGTGTCTGAGACGATCGGCTCATCCATATACTTATATAAATATATGAAGAATAATATCATATATGACGCATTGCAATTTAACTTTTTTTAGCGAAGCAGGAATTCAATAGCAGGAATTCGGATAGCAGGAATTCGAGTAATGAAACAATTTTCAATGAACTAAAAATTTTTTTTATATACGAGTTACTTTTTTTTCAACGAATGTTTAATTTTTCAGCAGTTTACCAGAGTTCTTAGCTTTCTAAGTTTTGAATTACTTTTCATTATTACTAAGATTATTATTTTACAATTAAGATTAACTGAAAAAACTGTTTGCACTACACTGAGAAATACAGTTTCTTTATATTGTTAGTCCTTTCATTTTAGCTCATTTATTTCCTATATTTTCGAAATATAATTTAAATTGCAAATAAAAAAAAGTGTTCTAAGCTAAGTTAACAAATGTTGAAGAACATTTCTAATCCCATTAATATCTTAATAAAGCCATGACTTCCAAATTTACTATGGTAAATTTTTTAGACTAATCTGTATATAAAGATAATGTTACTGTGCTTTAAATTCCCCGGGTTCTCTTATAGTGGGTGCATGGCGTGAAAACAATCAGCAGGCCTCAGTAGAAAACAACAACGACTTTTATTATATACGAAGACACTAAACAAAGACGACGAATACACAGGCAACAGATACATACAACCGAGACGAAGACAGGACAGCACACTACAACAAACAGTAGCCCACAAGTAATAATCGGTGGAAATAACGACCACAGCACACAAAGCGGCCAGACAGAATTCAGCAGGAGAGGTGATCTTCGTAGTTTCACGCTACGGTCTCTCCACCTGCTGCAATTTTCCACTCTCTCCTAGTTTTAGCTGTATTCAAATGCTCACACAGCTCAGTTCAGGATCATTTCTGCTCCACGCAACGCTGTTCTTCGTTAGACTATTCCACCGTTGCTTCGTTATCCTCCCGACGACTCGTATGACGACTCCAATTCACTGCAGCTTGAGACTGCCGGCCATTTATAGTTCCCGGGAGGCAGGCCGAGGAGATTCTGGACCAATCAGGCGTATCTTACTTCCTATTGGATGGATCGCTAAAATTCTCGAAATTTCCAGTAATATCTATTTTGACGCCAAAATCGTAGCCAAGTCTTCAAATGGTCGCCAAGCTCTGAGATCAATTTCGCTGCACTCGATCAGCATCCAACAGAGCTGATCGTAAAACGGACTTTCCAGTAATTGAATTAAATGTGCTGGAAGGAACATTCCAGGTTTCTAACAATATATTCTCTTCCTACAAACATTAATAAAAATTGTCCAGAAATTGATATTTTCTCTTGTTGAACTTTTCTCATAAAGAAAAATTCCATACTGAGAAGCAAATCAGTATTAGTGGTAAAAAGATATTTTTCACTAATAAATAAGAGTGAGAAAATTATGTACTTTTTATAATGCCATTTTTACTGAAATTGCATTTCACTTGAATGAAATTATGTGAAAATTCATTATTCACAATAAATGTCATTTTTGAGTTCAATATCAATTATTTGAAAATGATAAATTATTTCAGCATAGCAAGCATTTTCTAAAAATTTATGTTTCATAATAATTGAGACGTTTATTTTGAAAATGGAGCAAGTAAATGTTTTGTTATTGCGAGATATTTAAAGGTTCGCATTTCAATAAATTTAAAAATATTGGTAAGTATTAATAGATATTTTTTTGGTACCAGATAATATAAATTTATAATCCAATAGTGTTTACAGTGCTGACTAAAAAATAAGAGTTTTATTATAACTAAATAGACATGCCTCACTTTTAAAATAAATGAATTATTGTAAAAGTTTATTTAATTGGGAAATACTTCAGTTCCATCAGCCTTTTTTTTAGTAATAAAAACGAAATACTATTCAAAAACTTATAATTATTTCTTCATTTAATAAAAAGGGGAATAAAAGAAAGAATATTCCTATGGAAAATATAACATAAAAAACAATTCAGTTTTTTAGGAATTTCAAAGAAATTATACATTTTTAGTTTATACGTAGGTATAATTAAATTGAATTTCATTCGGAATTTAACATTTTATAATGTTCATGATGAACAGGAGTTATATATGGTAATAAATCCATCATGTCCTTGCCTTTTTAAGATGTAATAGATCTCTTTTTTTCATACATAAAAGATAATTTTTGGTCTTCCTCGTTGTGGTAGAAAATCGATAATTTTAAAATTAGCATCTCGTTCTATCGAAGTTTTGTAGAACATTTTGTGTGGTTTATCCCTTGCAAATCTGATCCAGCGTATAGTTAAACAATTCACGGTTTCTCCATCGGTTCATTTCTTTTCAAAACCGCTTTCTCCTGAGATTGTGTTTTGAATAAATATTCGCGTTTCATTTCTCATATTAAACATTTATTATATTTTCGACAATTTCGTATTACTTTATAGTAATCCTGGGGAATATACAAGGAACTGGTTTTCCGGATTGCCATCCAAAATCACGATCGTTCGATAAAATTTAATGTCCTGACAACAACATTTTGTGGTCAATGATATTTGTTTCATTGTCACTGTACTGAACAATCGGTGTTGGAAGTAAACATATTATTATCGAAACACAAAATTAAGATATACTTTTTATTATTTAAGAAAAACTGTACAACCACCGATTTTTATTATCAAAGATAGATAGATAGAAAAACCCTAGATTTCAGACATTATATCAAATGGCCACATTTGCTTCACCATACAGAAACTGGAGCTAAATCTTGCTGTAATATATTCGTTCAAAAATATTTTCATCTAAGATGGACTTGCGCCACTTTCAAAATAAACAAATTTTCAATACGGTTAAGAGCTAAATTTTCCATCTCAAAAATACTAAAATATGTTTTTTTTTAAACTTTAAATTGTTTAATCGTAAAAAGACCATTTCAAGTTTTATCTATAACTACCATTATCTATTTTTTTTCTTTCAAAAATTGACTTGCCCCACTTTTAAAATAAACTGCTCGTATGATTTGATGTAGATCTGAACAGGCCTTATTAGATGCAGATTAGAATATTTCTAGTTACTTGCAGTTCAAAATAGATGCTGATGTAATTAGATGCAGTTCTGATGCAGGGATAATAAGATGCAGACCTGATTCATATATAATAAGATGCAGATCTATTTAGATGCTGACCTGATGCGCGCTTCATTAGATGCAGGTCTCATGCTGGACTAATTAGATGCAGAACTGATGCAGATTTAGATATGGATCTAATTAGTTGTAGATCTGATTGCATCCTAATTAGATGTAGATCTGATATGGGCCTAATTAGTGGCAGATCTAAATAGATTTATTTATATGCAGTTCTAATTAGATGCAGATCTAATAAGATGTAAGTCTGATTCGGGCCTAATCGGATGCAGACCTAATTCAGATCTAATTAGATGCAGACCTGATTCAAATATAATTAAATGCAGTTCTATTTAGATGCGTATCTAATCAGATGCAGACCTAATTCAGATCTGATTAGGTTCGGGCCTAATTAGATGCTGGTCTGATGCTGGTCTAATAAGATGCAAACCTGATTCAGTTCTAATTAGATGCAGATGTATTTAGAGTCGACTCGTATTAGATGCAGATCTAATGCCGGCCTAATTAGATGCAGGTCTGATGAGGGCCTAATTATACGCAAACATGTTGCAAATCTATTTCGATATGGATCTTATTAGATTTAAACCTCCTACAGGCCTAATAAGATGCAGATTTGCCTCAGGCCCAATTATATGCAGTTCTATTTAGATGTGGAGAGAATAAGAAGCAGATCTAATTAGATGCATGTCTGATGCGGGCCTAATTAAATGCAGATCTGATTAGATGCATGCCTGATGCGGGCCTAATTAGATACATATCTATATAGATGCAGGTCTAATGCGGGCCTCATTAGATGCAAATCTGGATCAGTTCTAATTAGATGCAGATCTATTTAGAGGCGGGCTTTATTAAAGCAGATCTGATAACGGCCTAATTAGATGCAAGCTTGATAAGGGCCTAATTATAAGCACACCTGATGCAGATCTATTTCGATATGGATCTCAATAGATACAGACCTCATAATGGCCTAATAAGATGCAGACTTCCTGCAGGCCTAATTATATGCTGTTCTATTTAGATGCAGAGCTAATTAGATGCAGATCTAAATAGATATAGTTGCATGCAGTCCAAATTAGATGCATATCTAATTTGATGCATGTCTGATGCAGGTTTAATTAGATGCAGATCTAAATAGATCTAGTTATATGCAGTTCTAATTAGATGCAAGTCTGATTTGGGCCTAATCAGATGCAGACCTGATTCAAATCTAATTAAATGCAGTTCTATTTTGATGCGGATCTACTCAGATGCAGACATGATTCAAATCTGATAAGGTTCGGGCCTAATTAGATTCAGTTCTATATAGATGCAGGTCTGATGCGAGCCTAATTAAATGCAAACCTGCTTCAATTCTAATTAGATGCAGATCTATTTAGAGGCGGGTCTTATTAGATGCAGATCTGATGAGGGCCTAATTATATGCACACCTGATGCAGATCTATTTCGATAAGGATCTTATTAGATGCAGACTTCATACAGGCCTAGTAAGGTGCAGACTTGCTGCAGGCCTAATTATATGCAGTTCTATTTAGATGCGGAGCTAATTAGATGCAGATCTAATTAGATATAGTTACATGCACTCCAAATTTGATTCAGATCTAATTAGATGCATATCTGATGCGGGCCTAATTAGATCCAGATCCAAATCAATCTTGTTATATGCAGTCCTAATTAGATGCAAGTTAAATTAAATGCAGTTCTACTTTCATGTGGAACTAATCAGATGCAGACCTGATTCAGATGTGATTAGGTTCGGGCCTAATTAGATGCAGTCCTATATGGATGCAGGTCTGATGCGAGCCTAATTGAATGCTAACCTGATTCAGTTCTAATTAGATGCAGATCTATTTAGAGGCGGGACTTATTAGATTCAGATCTGATGACGACCTTATTAGATGAAGATCTGATGAGGGCCTAATTATATGCACACCTGATGCAGACCTATTTCGATATGGATCTTATTAGATGCAGACCTCATACAGGCCTAGTAAGATGCAGTCTTGCAGCAGGCCTAATATAATTAGGTGTATTATATGCAGTTCTATTTAGATGCGAAGCTAATTAGATGCAGATCTAATTAGATATAGTTACATGCAGTCCAAATTAGATGCAGATCGGATGCGGGCCTAATTAGATGCAGATCTAATTATATGGTGGCCTGATGCAGATGTATTTAGATATGGATCTAATTAGATGCAGATCTGTTGAATATTTAAATATGGATCTAACTAAATGCAGATCTGATGCAGGCCTAATTAGATGCATACTTCATGCAGGTCTAATTAGATACAGACTTTATACAGATCTATTTATATACATACTTCATGCAGGCCTATTTAGATGCGGATCAAATTAGGTGCAGATCTAATTTGATCTATTTATTTACATGCAGTTCTAATCAGATTCATGTCTAATGCGGGCCTAATTATATAAAGACCTGATTCCGATCTAATTCGATGTGGTCCTAATTAGATGCGCATCTGATGCAAATCTACTAGGTATGGATCTAGTCAAATGCAGACTTTATGCGGGCCTAATTAGATGCAGTTCTATTTAGAAGCGGATCTAATTTGATGTATATCTGAAAAGGGCCTTATTAGATGCAGATTTAGTATATCTAGTAACTTCCAGGTCTAAATAGATGCAGCTGTGATTATATGCTGCTCTGATGCGGCCTAATTAGATGCAGACCTGATTAACATAAATTCAGATCTATTTACATGCGGGCCTAATAGAATGTTATTCAATTTCGATGCTGATTTGCATTTCAATAAATTTAAAAATATTGGTAAGCATTAATAGATATAGTATTTTGTGGTACCAGACAGTGTAAATTTATAATCCAATAGTGTTAACAGTGCTGACTAAAAAAATATGAGTTTTATTATAACTAAATGGGCTTGCCTCAATTTTAAAATTAATGAATTATTGTAAATGTTCATTTAATTTTGAAATATTTGAATTACATCAGCCTTTTTTGTAAAAAATATAACATAACAAAAAACAATTTAGTTTTATTAAGAACTTCAATGAAGTTATACATTTTCAGTTTACACATAGTTATAATTAAATTGAATTTTATTCAGGAATTAACATTTTTAAATGTTTATTATGGACAGGACTTATATTTGGTAAAAAATCCATCATGTCCTTGCATTTTTCTTATATAATAGATCTCCTCTTTTTTTATACATAAAAGATTATTTTTGTCCTTCCTCGCTGTGGTGGCAAATCAATAATTTTAAATTCAGCATCTCGTCCTATCGAAGTTTTGAAAAAAAATTTGCATGGTGCAACCCTTGTAAATCTGATCTAGCACATGGTTAAACAATTCACTGTTTCTCCATCGGTATTTTTATTTCTTTTTAAAACCGCTTTTTCCACAGGTTGTGTTGTGAATAAATATCCGCGTTTCATTTCATGTATTAAACATTTATTATAATTTCGACAATTTCGTATTATTTTATAGTAATCCTGGGGAATATACAAGGAACTAGTTTTCAGGATTACCAGTCCTAACACTCCAAAATCACGATCATTCGGTAAAATTTAATGTCGTGACAAAAAAAAATTGTGATCAATGTTATTGGTTTCATTGTCACTGGACTGAACATATTATTATCGAAACAAAATAAAACTAAGATGCACTTTTTATTATTCAAGGAACACTATACAACCACCGATTTTCATTATCAAAGATAGATAGATAGAAACACCCTCGATTTCTGACATGATATCAACCGGTCGCATTTTCTTCCCCATACAGCAACTGGAACTAAATTTTGCTGTAATATATTAGGTCAAAAATAATTTCAATCTAAGATGGACTTGCGCCCTTTTCCAAATTAACAGATTTTGAATACTGTTAAGAGCTAAAACTTCCATCTCCAAAATCCTAGAATATGAGTTTTTAAAAATTTTAATTGTTTATGCATAAAAAGATCGTAACAAGTTTTATCTATAACTACCATTATTTCCAATTTTTTTTATAAAAATGGACTTGCCCCACTTTCCAAATAAACGGCTCAATTATTGCCCTAAACATTTATATTATATGTCTTTTTATGATCTTTTAAAGTCGTTTAATAATAATCTCTATGCAAACAGTACATTTTTTATGTATCTCAGTTTTCTCACCAAAAAAAATTGATTTTATTAATTTATGAAAATGACAAAATGTATCTTATTATAATTAACAGTAAAAAGGCTGATTTGTGTGCCATATTTTAAATTATATTACTTTTTATTTTGTCGGAAAATTTTGGATGTAATTCAAATTTTTAAACGGAAACTCTAAAATAATTTTTGAAAATTATTAAAATAATAATGTGCTGAAAAAATATAACAATTTAATTGATTAATTGAATTTAAAATTTAACTGAGTAGTAAAATTCTGGATTTATCCTATTTTATTAATTTTAACGAGCCATAGGTTTTCAACTACTTTTCAAATGTATTTACATAATAGAATGGTATGCTCAAGTCTATATAATTATTAACCCATTTAAGAAAATAACAAGTTGAGCATTAATCATTTTTAAATTATTGATCCAAATGTTAGAATGTCCCCAATTTTTTTTTCTCATCGCGCTATCCATGGCCTTATCTTGCTCTGCTTGTGCAAACATTCAGGCCTATCTATTAGCCGTCTATGTCATCGGTTTCAGTCGTGCTATAGCTCTACTACGCCCCAAGTCGGAACTACAGCTTTAAAAAGTTCTTTTGTTCATTTGGTAGAATTTTAAAGGCGTAATTTTCTACAAGATCCTTCCTCAAAGTAAAACAATACTGTCATAAACTGGATCAATTGAAAACTGCCATAGCAAAAAAAAAAAAAAAAAATTCAGAATCAATGAACCGATGAGGCGTTGTTTTTCATCATGACAACGTCAAACTACCTATTGCATAAGTCGTAAGAGAGAAGCTCTTACAGTTTGATTGGGATGTTTTACCGCATTTTGGATTTTCTCCAGATCTCGTTCCATCTATTTCTTTCTGTCCTTAAAAAATTCTTTCCTCGATAAGCGCTTTAAATCCATCAGCGAAATAAAAGCGCACCTCGAGGATTATTTCTTGTCCAAAACAACAACAATTTTGGAAAGAAGGCATAATGATTCTTCCTGAGAGTTGGAAGAAGGTAATAGATCAAAAGAGTTCTTATATAACAAAATAAATAATATCTTAAACAATAAATATTGTGTATTCATTTCATATTAAAAATAGAAAAGAAACTTATAGGACACCTTAATATATTAAAATCAAAATTAAAATGTTTTTTAGATAACTTTTGGGTTCTCGATTCTTTACATGTAATGCAATTGCACTGCTTTCATAAATCTGTTTCATTCTAGGTCATTATATTGCACATAAAAAATGGGTAAAAAAAATACGAAAAAAAATTATTAAAGTATATATGAAACTAAAGAAGTTCATTAATTACAATCTTAAAAAAATTTAATGTACATTTTTTTTTTATCTAAGTACGTACTCTGAATTAATTGCAAACCTCCGACAGAAAATGCCATTTCTTCTTTCTTATTTTTGAAAGAAACAACCGAATCCTACTATTATAAAAGCAAGAAGATAAAGAGGAATTTAAAAAAGATAAATGCGTTATAAAAAAGGAGACTACGTCAGTTCGTCGGTTCGAGTATTTGAATAAATGACGTCTTAAATTTAATGTTTGCCAAAAAGTACTACTTGCCTTTCTCCTGATAATATTGTTGGATGTTCTCGCATTACAAAAAATTTAAAAGAAAGATATGATTAATTTATTTAAACAATGTGGCTAAATATAATCTTGAAATAAAGTGTCGTCTGTATTTAACGATGAATAGCCATAAATACATTTGCGGCAATGTTCTTCCGGTTTTTTTTCCTTTTGTATTAAATAATCAAAAATTTGACGACCAGGTACGACTTTATAAATGAATGTCGTTAATTTTTTTTCAAAATGAAAATCTATATTGTGGTGGCGAGAAAATTTTCTTTTGATCGTCGGGACGACATCACTTTCGTTTCATCAGAAATTCTTTTTTGTTCGACGCCAATGTGTTGCGGGAAAAGTTTCTTGTGATCGTCGGGACGGCTTGATTTTCATTCATCAGAAATTCTTTTACGTTGGGCGCCAATGTGGTGGAATGTAGATTATTATGATCCATGCAGGAAGCAACAGAACGAATGTTTTTAGGAACATTTCTTTTAATAATCACATTCACACACTAAACAAGCACAAACAGAAAGACAAGACATTCATGCACGCAGCTTCACAGTTCAGCATCACATCTCATTCTAAATACAATCGCAATGCACTATGGGATGACCTAATGAGGCATCGCCATGTAGTATCCAAAAGAGAAGATAAGAGTAATGCAACTGCTACAATATATATTTATTTGAAAGGAACTGAAATCAGCAACGAAATTTTCCATTCGCACAAAGACTGGTGAAGATCAGGTACCATTTAGCTATTGGGATTGAATTTTGTTACCTGCCTAAAATATAATGTAGACATTGTACCATTAAACTATTAGAATTGATGTTTGTCATCTACATAAAATATAATGCAAACATTGTATCATTAAACCATTAGAAATGAAGTCATCTGAATGAAACACATTTCAACAGAATGAATTCCTTTAGCAAAAATGGTGTTAAGGGGAATTTTAAGGTACAAATTCAACATACTTTTTAAAATAGCTATTCATATGTGCAATATTTTTAGTCTGAAAATAGATACATGGATCAAAATTTCCTTTTAACATTCTTCTGTTTCAATAGAAGAACACATATACATTCCGACTACATCACTTGGGGATGCGAGAATACTTTATGCAACCATGCTATTGAATAACTATTTGCGAGGTTATGAAAGTGATGGCTTGTCAATTCTAAGCAATATTCTTAACAAGTGAACCAAGAAATTTAAAACATTCAATACATAACAAAAATCAGCTTCAGGAAAATTAAAAAAATTTCGTACAAAAATTAACACCTTAAATAATTGCAAGCGGTGAGAAAATAAAAATGCATTAAGTAATATAGATGTCAAATTATCATGTTGTAAATACAGTATATCCAAGTATGGTGCACTGTTTATCTTTTTATATAATATATTATAAACAAAATTCAGTCTATTATTATTGATTGTAACGCCAAATAAATGAGTTTTGATCTAAAGTGAATAAAAATAAATTATATTGAATGATTAATTTAGAACCAAATTAAATATGATGGGGAAGGTGTAGAGTTACGTTTGTCGTTAGATTACAAATTTCGAAAAGATCTTTTTCTTCTATCGCAACTATTCTGCTCGTGCAGAAAAACTGCAGAAATTCCAACATATTGGAAATCTCCTTGCTATTTCCAAAACCGTAAAACGATATCGCTACGTTTTTATGGAATTTAAGACGAGGCCTCTTCTTGACATGAAAAAATAGCAAAAAGAGCAGACTAAACATTCAATACCCGATCAAAGCACGTTATATTAAAAAAAAAAGAAAATTTCTTTTAATAATAACTAGGGAAGGAACCTAGCTTCCTATCTATATCCCAGAGAGAAAAAAAATCAAGCCCTATCTTTTGCTTGGAACAACCCTCATCATCATTTATCAAAATGTCGAAAGATAGCAGTTCTCAAAATAGAAACTGGAATCAGCGATTACCGTGTTTAGAATTTCCTTTGCAATTGATAGAATATTCGACGTGAATACCAAACGACCGAGAATGGGATTGAGTAGTGATTTTATTCAGTTTTTACTGTTTCCTTAAAATACTTATATTCGTTACAACAAGTGATTAAAGATTCTGAAATTTAATTTTTTTGAAAGATGAGAAGGTTACGTTTATGATATTTGGAATGATTATTTACTTTTATTATTTAATATTGTAAAGAAAATTGTTCAAATTGGGCGCGAACTTAATGGCTCAGTGGCAGAATTCTATGAACTGAAAGCGACAGTTGGCAAGTGGCCTTAAAATTGTTTCGGTTATTTATCTTTTGTTCGAGAATGTTCTTATAATTTCTGTATTTTTTTAATCTGGAAGATTTGATTCATTTCATCTTGTGGATAAAAAAAAAGGTGTAAGATTTACTTCCTCGAATAAAGTCTCGAGTTGATATTAGCGAGTGTTATCTTTGACTTTAATTAACACACGGTTTATCTATATGACAATATTCATTATGAATTATTTATAATAAGAAAGCTATATAATGATATATTCTGTCCCTATTTGAGTGGAATTATGAAATTATCATTTGTCTTCTTATCTAAGCATTGTCCCAATGGATGTACTAAGAAATGAGAATGCTACCAGTTAGATTTGCTTTTGGTACTTATTAATTAACGTTGAAAGAGCCAAAACTCGCCAAATGTAACACCAAAACGCACCAACTTATGAGCCCACTTCTAAATTATGAGAAGAAAACAAGTATTTGTATACGATGTTGATACAAAGTTTACTGGAAGAAAATCGTATTTTTGCCATTAATTGCCAATTTTTCATAGGTAATTAATAAATACCTCGTTATTTTGGTGGCAAGGACAATTTTGTATAGGAATGAACTATCTCCACACTAATGAACGAGAGATGTTATGCCGTGGTGACCAATATGGAAGAATTAATAGGAGAATCTTTTGCAAATGATGGCTGCATTTGGCAGATATTTCTGTTCCATACATAATTCTTCAACTTCTATTGACAGCGAATTTTTTAAATTATGCATTTAATAATCATTCATTTATTATCTCTGAACATAAAAAAATACTTAGATAATATGTAAATATTTTAATTTAATATAATTATAATAACAACAATTAATTTACATACAAAATATAAAATTCATGAAATTGAAGAAAATTTAAAAGCAAAACCGAGTTCTTAAGATTTATTTTATATATGCACATGGTCAAAATTAGGAATTGAATCGTTGCCAGGAAGGAATAAAAACTCCTTTCCGGACTAAATGGGGGAAAAAGTTGAAGTCCGAAAAAAATAAATGACGCAATTTTTGGTTCCAAATATTTATGAAAAATTCTTTATTAAGATAATGACTAGAAAGTTTTTTGACATAAATTCCTGCAGTACAACAATTTTAAATTTATGCGTGATGCTGTAATAACCGTATGAAAAGAAATGTTATATTTTAAATTAATCATCCTTTCATAGTTCACTTTTAATGAAATCCTTTTATTATGTAGAGAATCTTGCACCAGAATGATATTCTGTTATTTTTCTCTAACAAATTTCAGCAATTTATACATCTACAATTTGTATTTCGTATGTAAAAATGTATAAAAACTTTTGAAAGCAAATATATAAAAACGTTAAGTAAAAAATATGTGCCCTATTTTTAAAGCTATTTTATATTGTAATAATCTGCATTTTTCAAAACAAAAAAAAAATTTAAATAATTATGAAATATTCATCTAAGAGCATGTTTTCTTTACTGGCAGCAATAAATCAATGTTTTTAAAATATTTAATGAACAACAAGTCAAATCGATTATAAAGGATGGTATAGCAACGGGCTATTCATATAATAAAGATATCTTTATCGATAATTTAACCAATTGAATAATAAAACAACGCAACGGCTTTTATTCATATAAGGACATTACAATTCACAAGTATAGCATTACATGGACAGTAGTCTTTTATGTTCAAAAATGTGTACCAATTTTTCATTGTTTTGCTCTTCGAAAATTACTAAAATAATTCGAAGCAAAAATATCTTTTGAGGTAAAGAATGTCTTATTTTTGAAGATATTATAATTTAAAAAAAATATTGGTCAAATCAATAAATATATATTAATCTTTCTCCTTCAAGTGTATTTATCCTTTCCAAACTTCTTTTGTTCCTCTCCCTAAGCGTATCTTGGAAATTTTAGTGTTTCTTTCCCCCAAAAAAGAAGATTAATTTCTTTAAAAGATAGACAGATAAAGAATATACATAATTATAAAAAATGAATAAAGAACACTTTTACATATTCACGATTCAACATTGAAATTTATATGGTTTAATATTTACCTCAAATTTTTAATTTTTTGATTTTTAGGGCGAATTATTATCGTTTTTGGAACAATTCATTAAAATGGAATTGTAAAAAGAGTTTATTAAATGAGCGATTGAATAAGTGAAACTGGGCGAGTGGATTTGACAGAATTTCAGTTGAATTCATTAATTGTAGATAATAATAATCCATTTTTCCATTACATTATTGTTTTCTCTTAATATAATTCAATTCCAACCTTTTCGTCAGTGAAAGTCAAATTGTGCGAGTGAATTAGAGTGAGATTTATTTGAATTGTTGTAATTATAGATAACAATGATGAATGACCCCGTTCAGTTATTGCCTTCTCGCCGATGAAAGCCGAGCAGTGTTAGTGAATCAGGCTGAAATTGAATTGCATTGTTGCAATTTTAGATAATAATGATGAATGAAGCATTCAGTTATTGCCTTCTCACCGATAAAAGCGAAACTGTGCGACGGAATTAGAGTGAAATTCAGTTGAATTTTTGTAACTGCAGGTAACATAAATGAATGATGCGATCCATTATTTTAAAAATAAGACACTAAATAACCGATCAATAGTTATCGAAAAAACAATATTTTAAATAAGAAGAAAAAATATAGTACCATACTATTAAGCTATATATCAAAACATTTTCTTTAAAAAATATTCTAATAGTACAACAGTGATTAATGAAAATACATTATCAGAGATTTTATCATATTTTATGCATAAATATAATGCAATCAAAAAATTCCTAGTTCAATTATGCTATTGAATTGTTTAAGCAATATTATTTGGTGAATGAAAGTTTATAACGTTATATTTATAATAAAGTAAGAAATGAGGCTTCATTTGCTCATTCTGTATTCCATCATTTCATTTTCTTATACTATATACCATCTATATATCATCATTCAGCAATATTATTTGCCTAATTTAAGTTAATAGCGGAATATTTATAACAAAGTAAGCTTCATTTGATAATTCTGTATGCCATTTCCTTTCTTCATATTGTATGTCACCATTTCCTTCCATTATATTATATACCAACATTGTTTTTCTTCATACTTATGAGAGCATAAAATGGAATTCCATAAAATTGATTTCAATACTTAATTTTTCAAAATTTTGGCAGAAAGTATGCATTTTGTATGAAATAAAAGGCTCTGAGACTTAAAAAAATCATAATAACATTAATTATATTGAAATTTTAAAAATCTGACTGTATTGAAATAAATAAAATGTTCTACTGACTTCTGAAGATAATGGCTTTCTAAATGGCGGTCATTTTTGATAAGAAAAAATATGATGCAGAATTTAAAATGCTATTCTTAAAAAGCATTTATTGTTGCGTTGCATTATTTTGTGCTCAAGGAATAAAAGGAATATTATGTAAGTAAATTATCAGAAAAAAATAGGAAAATTCAAAAAGTTTTACATAAAAATAATTCTTAAATACTGACTCAAAAATGTATATTACTATGCAAAAATGACGCACTTCCTTTAAAAAAATAGTTAATATGACAACCAGCTAATTTTCCGAGAATTTTGGTTACATTTCATTTCAAATGAATTTCTTATTCATAATTCCATGTTTATTACTTTCTCATAAATATATTTTTTATTGAACTTTGAGAGACATTTTATTCGTGTTATTTTAAAAGTCTGACATATATTCTCTTTATTGTGACATGAATCTTTTAAGTGAACATTGCTTTAAGTTATATTGAAACTGCTCTTTCTTATTTCTTATGATAAACTGGAACGGTAATAAGCAGAAATTTTCTTTCAAACAAAGAATGTAAGAGAGAAAATAATAATCGTGCAATTAAATATTTGATATAATAACGAAAGTGGTTTGAATTCCATTGAAAAAATGAAATAAACTAATAAACGTTTTGCAAAAAATATTTTTAAAAGTTCAAAATTAAGGGGGAAATTGCAGATTGAAACTGAAAGTTTATATGTCTAAAAACACTTTTTTCTATATTTTAAAGCGGTGCTCCAATTATTTTTATGCAGCAATATTTCTAAAATTTTTGAGGAGACACAATAGCATTTCGCTTACTTATCAAAACAAATCTATCCGTTATGCATATTCCTAACTTCCAAAAAAATATTTGTGCTATTTTGGGTGATTATAAATCCAATAGTCTCTCTTAGAATGCGCCAAAATACACATACACACATTCTTTCTTTTATTTTTAATAAGAATAGATATAAATCAAGTTTACTATTTGTGAAAATACAGAGTTATGAAATAAATATTTACCAGATGGTGTATTTAGTTGACGGAAAATGCATTTAATAAAAATTATTTTGATAGATTACATTAAAATTTATGTAGTTTCAATGGAAACTGAAACAGATATATGTTTCTAAGTCATAATAATAATACAAGAATCGGTTAGGCGAATAATAGTAAACAAATGGGAAACATCTGACAAAATTTTACTTTCAAAGATTGCCTTCCAAAAATAAAATTCATTTTTTAAAGTTTATCTTTATCTTTAAGAAATACAGTTTAAAAAAAAAGATTACGTAAAAGAAAGAAACTTATTAAAATCAAATTTAATTTCATTAAAAATATGATTATTAATTAAGAAAAAGAATGTCATTAATTTCAGGAACATAATTCTTTACCATATTCTCTATGAGAATGCATAAGAATTATGTTCTCATAGAGAATATGGTAAAGAATTTTAGTTCTAATGTATAAAAAAGTACAATAAATTTTGATAGTTAAAAATATGAAGTTATTAAAGCAATTTCACCAAAGACATGATGTACTAATGCATTAAATAAGAGAGATTTTCTTTGTCTTTAGTTCTCAAAGACAAGAAAGGAATATTTTTTCAGACTTTAAATATCATTACTATTCAGCTCCCAACAACAAACATTAAAATTCTTGACATTCAAAATCTATTGTGTAAATCTCTCTCTCTCTTTCTTTTCTTTTTTCCCTGACCGAATTTCTTTTGATTCATAATTTAATAAGAAAACAGACTTCTAAAGAGCAATCAGTAAACCGCCCATCTTCCTTAACTTATCAATCCGTAAGGCTTGCATAATTGAAGACCTTGGCGCAATTTACAGTTGGAATTCCGACCTATCAGAGTTGCTTAATCGACCTAATTACGTAGATGTCAAACAACACACAATGACGTCTGACAGCAAAGAGCATTAAGGTGGAATTCAAGATTAGTGGAATAATGAGATAAATTTCACATCTATTATTCCATGTTTATAACCTTTAATTGGTCCCACTATAAAATTATACAAGATTCAAAATATTTTTTAAATTGTGGAAAGGCAGAGAATCTTCATTTGAATGAGAGAGCATTGCAAAAAGTATATTTTAAGTTATTGAAATACGAAGCGATATTTAAGGCGTTTAAAATCATCTACGAAATAGGAATTTTCGATTAGGATTTTAACATAAGACTTACCTTTAGGCTTTTTTGTTAAAACTAAATAAATGTAAATTTTAATGAAAATTGAAAGAAATATTTTTTTTTCGAGGGCAACAAACGACTATAAATTTAAGTGAAAATAAATTGCTTTAGTATTTTAAAAATCCTTTGAGCATGGTGATTATCATTAGGTCCTCGGCATTATTATGAAGGTGAAGTTATGATATAGCCATAGTGACAGTATACAAAATTTTTTTTAATTATATTACATTTGTTCAAAGCAGGCTGCGTTATAAAATACAATTGACCATGAAAATTTGTTTTAGATTAAGCATAGTTTGATGTAATTACTTTAAATGAAATAATTACTTAACAACGCTTTTAAGTTTAGAATTATTTTGGCTGAAAAACTAATATATGACTGTAATTCAATTTTCTTTTCAATTCAAAAATTAATTAGTTTCATATCTTTAAAAGAATCTGCAACTTCAGGCATACAATGACATTAATCTAAATGGGAACAGATTTCAGAAAAATACGTATTGAATTTCGAATCGAATATTCAAAAAAATATAGAAAACACTAACTATGTCCTAGGAAATCCTGAATAACTTAAATCAAATAATTATTTCATAAGCGAAATTGAACAAAGATTTTGTGGACTGATGAAGCGCATTTAACTTTATTCGGACAAGTCAACACCCATAACTATAGGATATGGAATTCATCCAATTAGCATACTTTTTTTGGAAACCTTTGGATTCAATTTTTGTTACAGTTTGATGTGTTATGACTGCTGACTTTACTATTGTTCCATTTTTTTTTCTTTTCGAAAATCTTACATCAACAGGGCTAGCTCACTGCACCGTAACAGGTACTAGTTACACTCAAATTTTAGAACGTAATGTGACCCCTGCTTTGAAAGACAGGAACTGTCTCCCTTCAACAATATTTCTGCAATATGGAGCACCACCTCACATTGCTCATTGTGTTACACAGCTACTTCACTGAACTTTTAGTGAGGATCATATAGTTAGCAGATGTTTCCAAAATGCATGACCACCTCTATCACATGATTTGAATCCTTGGTCGTGGGGATATTTAAAAGATCGCGTTTGAAAGGACAAATCTACCTCTTTTGCTGCTTTAAAAATCAGAGTTACTCAGCAGGAAACATTAGGTGCTACTATGGATCACGCTGCCTTGCGTCTACAGCATTTGATAAGAAAAACCCGCTGATAGTTATCTGTCAGCAATTTAAGCTGAATGAGCGTGTCTTGCTTTTTCAGAAGCGCTAACTAAGGTCAAGTGTGTGACTTAGCTATTTCATACGTCACATTCGCTTACACAACCCGTTTTACAGGGGGGGGGGCGCACATTCACACACCTCACAGATTGAACACAAAAGAAGAACAACCCTGCCCGAACCGGGACTCGAACCCGGAATCACGGGGAAGACGAGCTACCCCATACGCCAGGATGTCGGGAAGAAAAATTTCATAATTGCAATGTTTAAAATATTGTCATTAAAAAGCGCCATCTATGAAAAAAGTTGAACTAATTTTTTTATTGTGTAGTTAATTTAATTAATTCCATGTTGTAAATATAACATATACCAAATTTCTTCAACGAACTCCAAGTCGTTTTTCTTTTATAGCCCTTCAAACACTTGCATTTTAATTATAACAACCCTATAAATAAATAAAATAGAAACATAACATTCATATTCTTTATTTAACTATTTTTCATTCTCGACAAACTTACCATTTTTATTGTTCATTTAGAAATGATGGTAATTTCCGAAGTCGATATGCTAAGAAGCGAAACAAAGAAGATCCTTTTACAGATCCTTCTAATTTATTTGTCAAAAGGAAACAGACATGAAAGATAAGACAGAGAAGTATGACATTGATATAGAAGAAACTTTATTCGTTTTTTGTGACAAAAAAATAAATTACCTAATCTTATGATTGTATACCTCATTTACATAAAAATGGAAAAGAAACTCAACAGCCGTCCAATAAAGCGATTAATGTGAAAAAAATATATCTTCATTGTTATTATTTAGTTTCTCAAGTTTCAGACTCCGGATTCTTTCTTGGTGTTCGATTACCTTGTTTATCGGAACTTCTCTATTCGAAGCTTTTAAGGCAAAGCAAAAAGTTTAAAGGTAATCACATGAAATACGAATAGTAGACAGGGTAAAATTTTTACAGGATAAGTAATCTTTTTCTTCTTTATACTCTAGTTTACTCAACATGTTTCTAAATTTAACAGCACTTGAAATAGCGCAAAATTACTAGAACTTCGACTGAGTTCGTAATTTCTAGTTCAGTCTGTTGACTAGAAATTTAAGAATCTTGTTATTTTTTTTAACTAGTATGAAGTGAGAAATACTACAGGTAATATTTGGAGTGTGCTCCGTCGATTTACAGTAAGTTTCTATGCTAAAAGCACGAGTTATTATAGATAAGATAAACATGGATGAGATGTCAGAAATAAGATAAACATTCAAAAACGTGAAAAGGTTATTGGTGGCCAATTTTTGATAATACTTTATATTGTTACTCGAATATTAAACTCATATTTTTTTAACGAAATCGTTTTTAAACATTTGTTTTCACATAATTTATAATCAGACAAAAAATTAATTTCATCAGACAGTCTTATAACTGATTTAAATGTGTTTTACAATATATTACTACAGTTGCCACTTTCAGTTAGCATATACTATCTTACAACTAGAAATCGAAAGTTAAAAACAAAGGGAATTGATAGCGCAATTGACGTAATTGCAAAAACGATTAACGTAATTGTTTTCATTCTTCCTCATTTTCATACAAGGTAATATTTTAGAAGAATAAATTCAAATAATAATCTTTGGTTTCCAAAATTTGAGTACATACGCAAAAATATTTTGCATGTGATTTATTGGTAAATCTAGCTCTCAAAGTATAAACCCAGATGAAAACTCTTAAGATTTATCATTAATACCATGTCTATTAAATAGTGTGTGACATTACTGATATGTATTTGCTTCCTATCCATTTAGTTATTTATTATTTATCATATTACCCTTTTAAGTGTAAAAAATTTTATTGTGTTATTAAGAACATAATTTATAAAACAATATGGACAATTATGGCACTTATTTTTATTAATGAATCAAAAACTATTTATACTTCAGAAATTACATATTGCTGGTATTTTGTAAGGCTTCTTATCTTAGTACAGAAATGTGAAATAATAATGTTGCATATAAAAATTGCAGTTTTCATTATTGCAGGATTTTATGGTAATTTATATCAGAAAATAAATAAATATAATAAAATAATAAATTGCAAGACAGATTAATCTGAAAACTTTAATTTTTTAGTAATCCAAAAATTTCTGAAGGAAATTGTTTCCATTCTACCGTAATAATGCCCACTTCAAAGTTAATTATAGTATTATTTGAACAAAATACTTTTAATTAATTAAAACTATTTCTTGTAATTAATAATAATTGGAGTCATCATTAGAATTTAAATTTCTTTTATTTAAAATAGGAATAATTATTTAATATACAAGGGGGGTTCAAATGAACGGTACAAAATGTAACAACAAATAAAAGAACGATAGTTTTAATTCTGTAAGGAAAGAAAAATTTAAAACTAATACCAAAACCACTGGTTGAGGTATTAGTTGCGTTAAAATTCAAAAAACTCTCTTATGCAACAATTGATGTTCATAATTCCTTCAATCAAGTTTTCTTACGTATCATATTGTGATAGAAATCGAAGTTAAATGTTTTTAATAATTTTGCCCTAGTTTATTATACTCATAAGCAATCTTAACACAATCAGGTTCTATAACATCAACGTGTCATTAAAAATAAGGATTGGTTTAATTTATCATCAGATCACAAGCTGTCGTTCGTAGTACTATGACTTTAATTTTTTATCCCTTCTGTAATTTAGGAGATATATAATTTCATTCTGCGTTAGGTTTCAGCATAAAAAATGAAAATCACTGATTAAATAGTAATAGAAACTATAATAAATTTCGAATTTCGTGCTAACAATTAAAACATGAAAATTTGTGCAGGAATAGTCAAAATTCTGGAAAATTCAACGGCAATTTAATTCGTATTAATAAAAGGATAAATTTTGAATTTTAAAATGGTCTGAACATCAGTTTTATCAGATAATTATTTTCAGAAGATGACATACGAAATCCTAATCTCGCTTAATTTAATAATTTCTATATTTTCAAAAAAATTTTCTCCATCATGAACATTTTTAGATTTCAAGGTAGACATATATAAATTTGGAATATCTAATTCATAAGATATAGTATAAAAAGCGGAAAAAAACACACAAATTCCATTTCATTATTAGTAAAGAAAAAGAAAAGGATTAGTTACAAAATTCTAAAAAGGAAAATAAACCTACGGAAAAAGGACGATTGGAATTCTTAAAAATAAATACATTCAATGAAAAATCTAAAATTATTTCAAAATGATGAGTTCACACAAATCATCTTATTTATTAAATATCTTAATGATCCTTATTAATATCTCAATTATAATGGCAAGCTTTTCATTGATCTTTTGTTGTCGGAAATATTACTTAATAATATTCCCGACAGAAAATTATTGAATCAAAAAGAAAAGACTTCTTGTATAAATATAACTTCTCAGTCATGAGATTTCCTTTATCAAAATGATGAAAGCTGATCTTTTATACAAATGACATTCCAAACGCATTATTAAATTTATCTTTTCATTTTCACATGACTTCCTTTAATATATTTTCTAAAATAAATTATGAAAAAAATGAATTTTAATAACAACTCGTACTTAAATGTCTATATTTTAAAAGAATAACAACATACAAACATGATAAAAAATTCGCAATGTTCTCAATCATATATATATATATATGGTTTCAGTTTCAAACAACTATTCGTCCAACAAATGGAATTATATATAAGCATTATTTTATGTGAAGCAGGATGCAGTTTTGAAGAGAGTGAAAAGATGTTTTACATTTTAAAAATTCTTTTTAATCCATCGGGAAAACATAATTTACAAGCAGAGATGCGGACAAGGCACGTCCGCCACAGTGCGGTACAAAAGCGGAAGTCGAAAAAGAACGAAATAAATTATCCCTCGTCTTATATAATCTGAAATTTTAATAGGGAAAATATTTATTTACAGTGCTAATATATTATTAAGATTCTGATAGGGATTTCTGACGCATGTCAGTTACAAGTAAGGGAAACACGGGGATCTTTTATAAAAATTGTGCTTACTGGACATTTTTTCTATCCCTTCAAGCGCAGCATGAGAATGTGTCGGCGTTTAGCAGATTCAGCAATTTTATAAAACTTCTCTTGAATTAATTAAGTAAAGAAAGTGGAATTGGATCAAGAAATAAGAGAATTAACTTACTATGGGCTAAATTAAGATAAAACTTTGGAAGTTATATATATATATATATATATATATATATATATATATATATATACAACATGTAAATTTCCGAAGGATTTATATGTTGTATATATATTTATATATGATTCTTTTTGATTTGAAATAAAGTCTTATTTAGGTGTATCATTCCAGCTTCTGACTATAGCACTATTCTGAATGAATTTCCAATGAAATGTATAATAGGTGGTTGTCACCAACCATCTCATCTCTAATTTTCTTTATTTGTCATAAGAGCATTATGCAACTGTGTCCGTAATATATATTGTAGTAATAATTTTATTGAGTTGTATGGATTTGTTTATCTTTTAATGTCATCTGTGAGCCTCAAAAATCTCCAGAAGAAACATAAATTGATCGAAAGATATTTGATGAATTTCAATGTACATATGTTCAGTTATCCCATTCTAGTAACAAAAGGGCGACAATGTCATTCATGTCATGACAGATGGGTAGTGCCTTGAACTTAGGGAAATGTTACTTTCCTTTAGACTATTTTTTTCGGTGTTCGAGGAAATGATAGACATATTGTTTCGACAAAACAGGATATGTTAATGTAATCTTTTTGTTTGGCCTTTTAATTTGTGATTGTGTTTAAAACGCAATGATAAACGTTCGAGACTTGTTAAATGAAAATTTAATTTTTATTTAATAGAATGCACTTGTTGGAAATTAAAAATTATTTCAAATAAAATAGACAAACCTTTCATAATTTTTTTTTTGATTTGCTTAGTAAAATGCTGTTACAAATATGCAAAATGTTTTTCTATTAGTTTCATAGTAAGGAAGAAAGACTCTACAGATGTTTTATTGGATGGTAGATCAACGCTCTCCAATTTGGCAACAAATTTGGCAAACATTATATAATTAAACAACTTTAATGTTAAAAATATAGGTTTTTGAAAATTAGAAAAACTTTAATGAAATCTTCAAATCCTTACCAAAAATTCGATCCTTTACAAAGATTTTATCAACGTGTAAAAGGTAAAACGTGTCAATCTAATTGATTCTGTCTTTGAAATGCTGATTAAAGAGAACGACTTCTATTAGTTGTTTGTTCTGAACTGTTCTTTATTCAACTATCTGCTGTTTGAATGTTTGTTCGAAATTTCTTGAATTGCTGTTTTTGTATCCTTCAGTTTTGTTTTGCTTTGTTTTTCTTTGTAGCAGAAAGCTTCGTTATTTGTTACCAAGCTTGATAAATTTCACATTGTATTCCAACCAGTCGATTTCCATAAGAACATGTTCGTATTAATTTTTGTCATATCCTGTTACAGTGTCTCTAATAATGTATTCGTCCTATTTCAGAAATTTTCGAAATTAAAATATTTAAGAAATACTTTATCCGATTCCAAATGAATTAGTTGAAACAACAAACATTAAAAAATGTACTTCGACAACATACATATTGTAGGGATTTGTTGCCCTTCCTAGCCCCAGATGTCAGCACATTCCAGTTGTCTAGAATATTATGCAGTAAAGATATCTTGTTTGGTTGTCAGCCAAGAAAAGTAGACGTGCACGTGGATGTGAGCAATCAGTAGCTCGCGAGGAAAGGAACAGCAAATTTATTTTAACGATCACGCGATTATCCAACGAGTTTCTTGCAAAATTATAAATTAATGATGAAAATAATTTTTAATGTCTTTAAGAAATATTCGTAACCGTGATATGGAATTGCTTATCGGAAATTTTTATAAAAAGAAGGAGTGGCTCGATGTGAATATATGGATGACTAATAAAAAAATGTGTCCTATTTTCTTCTTAGAATCTTCTAATTTTTGCAGACAGGAATATGTTCTCACGAACAGTGCAGAAATACTTCTTTGGGGAAATGTACCCTATATTCGACATTATATATTAAAAAGACTGCAAATAACATGAATGGAATATGGAATATTTTTCGTAATTTAAACAAATTACCTCGATTAAACTGATAACACGACAAATAAAACGTAGTCACAGCTTCATTCTTGTTTCCATGTATTTCACGAATCTGCAAAAATGTTTAACTGAAAAATTATGTAAAAGAATGTTTATTTTTATTATTAAAATAATTTTAACAAAAATAAATTTTTTTATGTTTATTGTCAGCATTTATTCATTAATGAAATATGTAAATTAGGAGATTTTAAATCATCTCTCACAAATTAGCAAGGACCAAAATAAATAGTCTTCGTAATGGAGTGTGTGTTGAAAATGCGTTGAAGTATGAAAAAGCAATGATGAAACAGTCATCATAACATTACATTTTTCCGTTTTGTCTACATACATCATTCTCATCTTTATTCACATGATAATCTAAGTGCCACGAGATCATATATCTGCTATGAAAATTTATGTTTTAAAATTGAACTGTTTTGGCTGCTAAGATTGTTCACGTTACCTTTTCTTTAAAGTTTTTCAAAAAATAAATAAATAAATAAAATACGCAAGATGTAAAAAAAGCATACCAAAAACAAGAAATCAACATTTTTTACAAGATACATTCCTGTTTCTCATCATAAAATGAATGTCAGAGACATGCATGTTCGTATGAAAATGTGTATTGCTGGCATCTTTGCCAGAAAAGGCGATTTGGTACGTTTCTCTTTATGTCGTTTCTGCTATATAGATTGAGTGTTTAACTCGGACATATTTGTCGCATTTCGGCTCCATTTAAAGTTCTTTTAAGTTCAGTTAATATTCTTAGACTATCAAATAATCAAAATTATTTTCTTAAACGGCTGAATTATAATTAATCTATCCATTTCCAACACAGTAATATGCTTTGTGGGAAATCCAGAAATGTCATTAGAAGCAAAAATAAATATTGTCAGTTAGAAAAAATACCTTCAGAATAGTAATAGTTTGCAACTTTTAATTTAGAATCCAATTTAAAACTAAATATAAGAATAGCTACACTTTAAAAACTTGCTTAAAATGTACAGTGTAAGTATTAATTCTACGTAAACATTAGAAAAAAATTACCTTATTTATATTCTAAATTAAGCTTATGCCAGTCATGAAGCAATCACTATTTGTATTCTACTCTAACAAGAACTCCAAACGATAAACAAGAAAACTTCTATCACGATTTTACAAATTTAGAAAGACATTCCATGATTCAGAACAAAACTTATCTATGTGTATTCAAACCACTCACTTACACATTACACAAAACCGTGAGCAAAATGTCTAGCAAAATCTAAAATCTGCCCTTTTATAACAAATTAAAAAAATCTGCTTATTTGCTCTGCTCTGCTTCTCCCGAGCGGCACACATCAATGGGCTAAAGCAAGATTTCTTCAGCTGTGAGTCTAGATTCTAAATAAGGATAATAACCACAATTAAATTTCATCATGTGTTTTAAATGCATTTTATCTTAACGAATTCCTTAATTTATTGGAATAAAATAATTCTGAAAATCATTTGAATTAAAAACAATCATAATATTTAAATAATAAGCACATAAACTGCACTGCTGTTTTAAAAAGTTTGTTACATTTAAATTTTTCATTCACCGTTTTCTTATTTTTCTATACACATGAAAAGGGGAAAAAAAACTGTAGCATTTTAAATCCATTAAAATGAAAAAAATAAAAATGAATGAAATGAAATCGCGAATGAAAAAGTATGGCAAAACCCTGATATAGAACACCCGAACTGAATAATATCATTTTATCACAACCTTAAATTTCTGTAATTTTAAAAGTACTCTGAGATTAACAGCAACAAAAAGCAGAATTTTAAATATTAAGGACTCTCTTCGCGCTTTCAAGAACTTGAGAATTTATATTTTGCACATGTTTAGTTTATTTTATTCAATAATCGAAATGTTTTCAAATTTCTCCTAGGAATTCTAAGATTAAAGGCCTTAGTATATCTCAGTCAATTGGTAAGATGATATAAGCTTCTACCAAACATACAATTCGCACCAAATAACTTGAGGTAGTAGAATCTTCAAGGAAGAACTGAATGCGTGTCATATTTGAATATTCAGTTGTATCACTCATATTTATTCTCTAGTCCAAACAAACAGACTCCACTATTATATCATTGTGCTATCCTAAAGTGTCCAGTGGCAAGATTGATATTAATAAATAGGATACGGAATTACAATGACCTGGTAATAAGGTTTCAATGCCAGGAACGCAAATATCAATCGATCAACTGAAGGTCAGTAGCATATGTGAGCTAAGAGTCAGCTAAATCTACTGTTTACTAGTAAAAACTCTCATGTTGTGTCTCTGAGTTCGACAAAAAATCTCTAAAATCTGACACAGAACCAAAGTTTTAGTAGAAAAATTACTAACTAAAATTCATTTATCTAAGTCATTACTTTTTGAATTATCGTATTTATATACTTTCGAATGAAAAAAGTATTGTCAATTATTGTAAAAGTAATATCAATCTGTATATGCTTTTGAATATAAATGTTATTTACTTTATAGTCAACGTAATGTGCAGAGTTAATCAACCAATTTCACAAACTGATTTTTTGTTCTTCAGTTAGAAATTGATTTCATTTTTCATTTGATGATTTTGATAACTTTCAAGAATATAAATAAAATGACTTTTACACTATATGAAAAATTTCGAAATATATATTTTTAATGAAACCAATTTAGCTGCTGTACAACTGGAAATGTTAAGTGTATTTCATAACAGTGTTTTTACTTTCTTGTGCAAGAAGAAAAAGTTTTCTATTCATCAAAAATTCAACTTCAAGATTTTACCGACTTTTTATGTTATAGTATTCCCTGATCCCTGTGTCTGTTCAAATGTAATAATTCAACAATGCTTTGAGTTAGATTGATGAAATTTAGGAAGTATTATTAGTATAATTATCATCAAAATTTGATGATAATTTTTATAGAAAGTATGTCTATTTGGCTATATGTAGAAAACTTAACAGGATAACTACAAAATAGAAGGAGATAAACGTATAAAAATTAATATAATGAATTCGCATCGGAAATGTAGATTCCCATGGAATTTTGAACTGAATACGCCAAAGGAGTATTTGTTCGTCTGTATTTCCGCCAACCGTATTAATATGAAAAGATAAAAAATAGATGTTATAGATAACTAAAATTAAGAAAACATTTTTAGCAATCAAAGTTTAACTATACAAAACCTTCTCATTGGACGAAAGTGGGGGACAAGATTAGCATGAATATCATAGACCTTATTGCCAGACCCTCCGCTGAACACTCTATATACTTTTAATGGGTCCCCTCACATGTTGGTTTAAATGGTAATGAGATAGCGGATAACTTAGCTAAGGCTGCTTAAGCCGGCATATTTCATGGTGATGCAACACTAACTTATTCTGAAATCTTCTCTATCAAAAAGATGGAGTCAAGTGCACTTTGAAGAGTTCCACCTGCTCACCCTTGGTACTTTGGTAAGAGTCCCGGTTGGTGTCACCGTCTGAATATCTCTAAAAAACAGCAAACGACTCTCTCTCGTTTTTTGAGTGTCACACCAAATCCCTCACCTTCCGACACGGACGGAGAATCTTTGTTGAATGTCCTTGGTACAAGGCAGATCAAGCCTCCCCCAATCATATTCTTAGATGTTTAAATTTTATGATTTTTGAGATTTTAAGGGATCCGCTATTGTGTTTGGACTTTTTAGACATCTTTAGTTTCATGGAGGTGTTATAGCGCACCTATACCACCTGGGATCAGAAACAACAACAACAACAACAATTTTACATGAAAAATGTGTTAAAAATACAAGGGTGATTATTTCACCATCACAGATAACTTCCCTTTATAATAAGAGGAATAGCAAATATAATTGTTTGAAAATATTGAAGTATTAATCAACATATCTGGTCTCTTTATGTAAATAGACTCGACTATCGCTTATAAATTTTCGAACAGTTATTATGTGATGCAATAATGAATTAACTCCAAGCAGTTGCATGGCGGTTTTCTTATAATATAATTTTGAATTTTGAAAATAAAGAAGGTAGAATGTTTTTACTGAAATGTTTTGCAAAGTTATTTCTCGAAATTTTTGTATGAGAATTGATTCCCAATCGTTCATTTGTATTCTCCCATAACAATGGGAAATGTATATTTTTTCACATCAATGGATTGGGGCTTGACTTTTGACTTCTTGGTGTGAATTTACAGCTGTGAGTGCCGATGATTTTACCAAATCCTGCAAGTGGTCAGGAACGGAGAATACATTGAAACTTAATTTGATGGGAATCCCAGAGCTAGTTCTTAATGTTGGTTGGTCAGCATTTAAAAAGGAGAGGGAGTTTGGTTGGAACCATCAACTTCTATTTCACTTTTGGGGATACCTAGGTGTGATCCACATGAAATTCAAAATTTGATTGAGACCCATAAATGTCTCATTGAAACTTTCTCTAATATTATCCAATAAAGGTTTTATTTCTCCTCATCCCCATAAAATAGTGGACCTTGATTTCAGCGATGAATTACTTGCATGGCATTGGTGATGGTATTTACGAAATATAAATCGTTGGCTTGAATGTAGCATTTTTATGGAATCTAGAGGGTGAAAATATATTTTGGACTCCTTTCTGGCCATCGAATAAAACCGAAATTAGACACGGAATTACAGTTGTAGTCATAAGATAACATGCTGAGTTTCATTAATTTTAGTCATTGCATTTATGAACTATTACTTTTATATGCATACGAAAGCCCAGACAGACAGACTGTCAACCGTTTGACAGATTTTGTTTAAAATTTGATAAATATCTATATTTTAGATAGCAAATATGCACATTAAATTTTATCTACCTATCTCGTTGCTTATCGAGTACATTTGTGCTCAAAAAGCGAGATAGCCATGAATGGATTTCGTTCAAAATTTAATAGAAATCTACAAATTGCAAAATATATACCGTCTAACTAAAAGCATTTTCCATTTATCATGCTCACAGACAAACAGTCATTATGCCAAAAATATCCATTTTTGGACTCAGGTTGGTCCGAAACGTGAAGAGTCGTCAAAATTTCGAGGACAAACTTTTTTGGTGATTACAATACTTCTTTTGTACAACCTGTGCGTGAAGATAAAAAAAATATGTCCCAATTACTTAATTTCCTAAAACTTTCCTAAAATATAGACCGAAAACTCGCAACAGACACACATCACTTCATTGAAAAATAAAGATCACCACCAATCACGTGTTTCATAAATGACGTATCAGTGGTTTTATTTTAAATATGTAGGGTAATAAAATAATTGAAGAGTGGAAATGACCTTCAATCATGCAACCTATTGGCATTTCATCCACTGTTACGTGGAAGAATTTTCTGGTAAAAAGAAAATTCAAATGACACACCCAGGCACGATATTTTATTGCAAGATAAATGCAATTATCCTTGACTCATTTTTCAAAAAGTCTATCCGATTTCTAATGGATTCCTAATGTTTTAGCACCCTAGATATCATATATTTGACAATTAAATAGATTATTTTTTCTTCTCTTTCAGTGGGACTTGAATCCTAGATTAACTTCAGAAAATATGCAAATAATAGTTACGGAGTTTATTTCTGTGTATTCACTTTAGCTCAAAATATCGATTTGCTTTTCTTCTGATAATATTATGATTGAATGGTTAATCACGGATGTATTTTTTTTTAAATTCGGAATGTAATTTTCAAGTATTAAGAATTTATTTAAAATAATATATCATTTTGGAGTAAACCTAAGACTATTTTCAGGAAAGATCACTAATTCAAATCATAGAAGGACTCTTGCTTCGAGTACAAATTCTTCAAACTTCCATGCAACAACGGTGAAATGGTACTCGACTGTCGACATCGAATTTGCATCATCGGCCTTTCCTATAAACTAGGATTTCGCAAACTGATATTGTTTAACCTCTTCGTAGTCCGTAATGCGTCTAGCGCGTTCAACTGAAACTTCTGCAGGGCGGCCGTAACGCGCTTCAAGCGTTAGTCTACATTTTAAAACGTTTAAAATGCTTTGTAAATGTTTACTTGTTTGAGTTTTTAATTTGTTTTTTCTAATGTGGCGAAAAACAGAGGAAGAATAGAAATTTTCGAGAATAGGAGAGGAGGGCGAAAGGGTTAATTCAGATTTGTGTATCACTCACTTTCGAGCGGTTGTACATCTCACAGGAGTGAAACACAATGAATAAGTTAAGTACTTTTCCGGAAAAATGCTTACCTTATTTATTGCATTAAGTGCTTATTTTCCGGACGTATTTTTTTGTTGTTGTTGCTGTTTTCCTACGTTGGTTTCTCTTTTTCTTTTTATTTGTATTATTTGTGTTTGTTCAAAATTGTGTTGATTATTATTTGATAACAAAAATAAGGATCGTCTCCTCTATTTGTCATCGCACTCTGTTTTGACGACTTTAAACTAGAATGGTGCAAGCACAAAAGCTTTTATTATTTTTGCATCTAAAAACAGTACATTCTTCGATTTAAGAAAAAGCACTTAAATATGATCTTCAGTATAAATATCTTAATTAATATATATTGTAACATAAACATCGCTAATTTTCGAAACAAAAATACTTTGTTGGGAAAAAGAAAGATCAACTTCAACTTTTCGAAGAAATAATTAAGGTACCACATTGGTTCGCCAAATCAATATGAAGCAACATTTTCCCCTTGAAATTCACTCAATTTTTTTATGATTTATTATACTTTTTCTTGCTTTGTCTTAAGGATTTTATCAATTTTTTCTTTAGCAATTTTGAAAACAAATTAATTTAGAGATGAACAATTAATTGAAGTTAAATGAATAAATAATCGAAAAGAAATTTTTCTTTTCTTTCAGCGTTAACACGAATAAGCTTTTTATACGTAATTTGTATCTTTGATATATTTTTTTTTAATATTGTTATTCTTTTTGCATCCTCCGTATACAATTTCTTTTAAAAAACACTATAACAAATCTGGGAAAACCAATTTTATTGCAAATTATATAAGTTCAGCTAAAGAGAAGTTCTCAAAGCGAGGAATGGTTGATGAAATGCTTTAGTTGTTTTTCTATCATCTGTTTCATTCGAAAAAATACAGACAGAACTTGAAAAATCTATAAAGATTTTCTCTTAAAAAGTTACTTTGTTCGAAAAACTCAAAATATTTTTGATATACAATTCTTTAAAGTTCCTGATTATTATTTTAATTGAATGTTTTCATTACTAAGTAGAATATTTTCAAATGTATATTAATTTCGCTTTCAATTCCCCCAAATCTTTTCAACTACAAATTATAGATAATTTAACATGACTTTTTATTGAAATATCCAGCAACAATCAGTTTTAAGCAAAGCAATTGTTTACTACAAGGAAGAATTCAGGAAACTCATCTCTATGCCTTATATCAGTTAAGAGAAAATATATTTACAATATTAATCCTAATATACAACTTAAATTTTCATATCCATAAGTAACCAATTTGGTAGTTATTTAGTTAAATTCATAATTCAAGATATATAACTGATCAGTTCATTTAGGGCATGCATTATAATAATCTCTGAGAATTTCAGTAACTTATATTATTTTATGAATTAGTATATTTTCAAGTTACTAATATTCCATTGAATTTCTATTCTCTATTGTTTCCAGGATAAACAATAGATTATTTACCATACCATATTAATATCATCTCTCATATACACTGATAGGGGAAAAAATCCCAACACTAAGAAGGAGTTGGGTTCGATAACCGAAACTTAGTAAGGTTGTTAATCCATTTAAAAATCGATGTCTATTCAAATTTTGCACTAGGCGCATAAATACGGCGCTCGCGCTAGCTTTAACCTGTGATCTTGAAATCCCAATCAATTAAATATGTTACCTAGAAATATCTACTGCTGAAATTTTATAAGTTTACGATAATTTTTTCTTAATGTTAAGGTTTTTTCCCCTCCAACAATATATGCTTACTGAAAGTTTTACCTAGACATTAAAAAAAGTTTTTCAAGCAAATTTTACTTTCTCGCATACTTAGAAGCGTATTCTAACAGTCAAAATAATTCGAACTCAAGATCTTAACAAATTTTATTTTGTACCTTTTAAGTTCAGTAAACACTTTTTTGACACTACCTCTGTCTGTGTTTCTGTGTACCTACCAGGCTCAATCAAAAACATTGAAATCTATTTGAGAGAAAAGAAATAATGATCCTTTTAACTGCGGCGTTCCATCACAAATGCTTTTTTCTGTTCCCTTACTTCAAAAATGAAATATAAAGCAAACATCCGCAGTCCTTCACCTACAAATGTGCTCACTTTATTGTAGTTGAAAAATTGAAACCACTCTTAATTCGCTTACCATCAGGCTGTGTCAAACACTAAAATATCACTCTTCGCCCAATTTCAAACATTTCTAAATTTAGAAACATGTCGAATCAGCTTTGGAGGAAATAAAAAAAAAAGTTAGAGGAAAAAAATTTCTCCTATTTGGGACTCTTATTACCTTTGACCTTTCTGCTTTCCCGTAAAACGTTCGAATAAGGGGCATAAATCAAAGGAAACGAATACCAAGAAAGAAGCTGGAGACGGAAAGTTGAGAAAGTAAGTAATAACGATGAAAATATTTTTTCTCGAAGCCTTCGCTTATTGGACGGCTGTTGCTTTTCTGTTCCATTTTATGTAAATGAGATGCACGGTTGAATGAAAATGGAGTGAGTTTATATATATATTTTGTTTCAAAAATGGAATGGAGTTCCTTCTTTCAGTTTTTGTCTTATGGGCTATTTTTTATTGCCTCTTTCATATATTCTTACATTTGTCAATTAGATTGAAAGTGTCTGAAAAAAAAACGCCTTTTTTATATCTGCCTTCTTGCATTACCTTTCGAATATTGTCTTTATTTGTAAATAGAATGTTAAGGAAGAAGAATGAAATACCGAATACTGAATGATATGTTCATGAAAATTAAAACTGTTGATATTCATCTCTTTCTTAATTTATTATTTCTAACACTACCATAGGTTTTATTTATTGACTTTAGTAAAAATAAATAAATATTTTTATTATTAAAAAATAATAATAAAATATTACTATTCATTTCGAATTCTGGCGAAATTACTTTTGAACGATTTAATTCTGGAAAAGGGGATAGTATGAAGTAGAATATAAATGTTTCTGGAATTTTTTCGCCTTGCATTTCGGCTTTCATTCTGATAGACGCATTTTCTTTCAACTGACTCTTATTTAGGTGAAATGAACATCACTTGGCGAATTTGCAAAAGCACAGAAGGTTTCTATATTTGAGAATTGACAATGTGTGGGCATCTTTACCAACACACTTATAATGCAGCACGCATTCTGATCCATTCCTTAACTTTAGTTTAGTCGAGAAGTTCCATTTCGTAGTAATTCATTTCTATTTAAAAATAGGGGAAAATTTAAATAAGAAAAATTAGAAATTAAAGAAAACAAATTGAAAAAAAAATGCATTTAAGAATCAAAATTGTTTTCATTTTCATTGAACTCGGAAAAAAGTAGAAATGTAATAAATATTTCGATGACTTAATTGTGAAAAAAATCAGTTATATTCTTAAAAAAACATTGTAAAATCTAGTATAAAATTTCGGAAACAGCACAGCATTGTTTAGCGACACTATGCCCATTAATACAATATGAAGTAGTGTTAAGAGCACTCTGCTTTCAAAATTCAATAAAAATTTTAGCATTTTTTGCAAAATGACTATTTAGTTTTTGTTTTTTTTCATTTTCCATTTCTACTTTCTTAATCTTAGCTCTTTCGGACTTTGTAAATTAACAATGTTTGTATAACGATAAAGCATTTTATTCATTTCATTTTAGTTTTCTCTATGGCATTTAAAATTTGCATTGTGGTTTGAAAATTGAATTCAATTTTTAGGATAAATTACAACTTTCAATTGAAATGCAGCTTACTTGAAATTATAACTGCTATTTTAAACAATGATCTAGTGGAAAGGATTGTACTAAGTCATTTTTGTTTATAAATTTAAATGTCTATAGATTAAATAATCCGTTATGAAAAATTGTAAGGTAAAGGCAACAATCGTTTTTTCTTTTTCAATACAATTTTTTCATACAACAAAACTGCACTTACTACAAAACATTTGGCATAAATATACACCCAAATTATGCATATGTGTTTATGGCAGAAGAAATATTTCGGCACATTATTTTTCTCTCTCTATCTAGCAGAACCATTTGGCAAGTAACATTTATTATTAAAAAATGAGAAAAACCAAATCAAAATGGAAAAGAATTTTAACTTTTGTTTGTTATAAGCACTGTTTATCAATATGTCTAATTCAAATAGCAATGTGATTCAAAATATTTGAATATGTTGACAGTAAGAATAAAAAAAAAGAACAAAGCATTGGCGATCTGTTCGAAAAATTGCAATTTCATTTTTTAAATAAGAGCCCTCACATAATATTTCCATAAACAAAGCCATTTAATACAATTATTTGAAAATAATTACAATATAAAATATTTTATTTGTAACTTATATAATATGAGATTTATACATAATAAATAAATTTTTTGTTTCAATAAATTAATGCCGATTTATAAACTTAAAGAATCTTTTGCAAATCATCCAATGAATCAAAAAGGTTAAGTAAGAGTTTTCGAATTATTGCTCAGACAGAATTGACTCAACTTTAAAACTGTAATTAGTTTACATAAATCAATTAACGTTTGTATTTACAATACCAAGCAATGAACTTCATAAAAAATTATTATTTCACAACTTTGACCTGGATAATTTAAAAAAAATTAAAATATAAATTTTTTTTTATTTAAAAGAACGATATGATTTTTATATTTCAATTTAAAAAATTATCCAGGTCAAAATTTTATTTTTAAAAACTGGCTACTAACTACATTTAAATCAAGAAACATTAAAGTATATACTGAAGTATCTTAATGTCCCCAACAATAAAAAATTAAATTGAATTAAATTTTTGAAATTTATATCAAGCATGCCAGTTTAAAAGCTAACACGAGGGAAAAGGTAACAGAAAAAGGCTAGGATATATTTAAAAATCGTAATATGGTAAAACTAGAAATTAAAAAGTGCATCAAATACATAGAAAAATGTTTCACAAATTATACCAAAACAAAGGTCAAATGCAGAATTAACATGATGTTTCATAACAAGAGGAATCCCAATCACAACTAACATTTCATTCTGAAAATAACAGGAAGGCGTCTTTTTAAATGATGCTGGAATAAAATACATTAATAAAGCATATCTATCTTTTAAATGTTTCTATTATTCAACTAAAAAAAACTGAAGGGAGAAAGTAGTCGGAGCATGCAAAAGTAGTTGTGCAATGAAAGGAGAGATAAAGATTGTTGGAACAAAATCATCCATGAGGAACCGAATGACTGAAAAATGAATTATATCATAATTGTGTGCTTCCCAAAATAGAATCATGTGCATGGTTGTTCGATTCAAATTGACTTCTTTGTGCTACAATGCCTCCCTTTCCCTTAGACGAAATGGCAAAAGATTGCATGATAGGTCATCGCTAGTCTCAAAATATTCTTTTATCTTGTTCATTTGACAGGAAAATGGTGATATGTCATTCACGAAATGCTAGATTGACGTATTGTATTTCCTTTACTTATGTAGATAGTGATGGATTCGCTTTTTGTTTCAGTTGAGTTCTTTCTGAGTTTTTTTCCTGAGTTTAAATGAATGAAGTAGAGTGAAGTAAAGAAAGAAAACATATTACTCTTTTTGATGGACAGATGGAACTATGGTTTTGTTAAGATTGTCTCTCAATATTATGACAAACATTTTTGACTCTTATCAAAACTTTATAAGTTTCACTAAAAATCGACTTAGATGATAATTTTCAAATTGGATATATTTATCTTCAACACTGCAAGCTAAAATAAGTTAAAGTTATTTTCCGAGTCTTTTAATTTTATTTATTTTGTAAAAATAAGCATGAACTTTTCCAATAAGTATTGACAAATCGATGCAATTCAGTATCAGAGGTTCGGATGTTCAAACCCCGGTTCCGACTCAGAACTGCCTGGTGAATTTCAGATTAGCCATTCTACACCAGACAACAGAACAAACCCTCAGAGATGTTCTCCATTTGTTTTTTTTTTCATGTGTATAGACAAATTTATTTTTATATTCTCCATTCTCCCTCTATGTGACCTTAGCATATAGAGGAGATGGAATGTATAAGAATGGAAGCTCTAAAGATCATGGTTATTCGCAAATGTGAATTCTTTGTTCCTAGTACCTTCTACGTGTAGTGCTGTTACATTTCGTATTTTGTAATTTGTAATCTAATGAAAAAAACTAATTAGGCAAATTGAAAGTCTTTTCATCAATTGGAATAGACATTTGGCACATATCTACAATTTATGCTAAACACATATACCTAATTTCATTTATATAAGCCTTTTTTTGTTGTTGTTAATTATCACATTCAAATACATATGAATATACAGACCTATAGACTTCCAACCTTTTGACATATTTGATACATAGTTTAAACCTATCTACAATTCCGATGATAAAATTTTCTGAATCTGATACGTATCTGAATCAAAATATATTCCATATTGTCCTTTAGAGTTTTTGATCTATAATGTTTTGGATAGACATATTTTGCTTATCATTGTGTTTGATAGATATCTACGAATTTGGTATTAAGTCTACATGCCAAATTTATCACATTTATATGATTATGTGGAAATTGTGTGAGTTTGTAGAGCAGAATCTTCAAGGATGTTTTAGCTGTAGTATGCTTTAGCAGCTTCCATTTAGATTGAATTTGCCCAAAGTTATCTCACGAACCATGTGGTTCATATGCTAGCAGTTTCGTCCAGCAGGTAATTGTTGTCATTTCATCCAAATTTGCGTCTAAAAATTGTTTAATTTCGAGAAATGCACTGACAATCATTGTCATTATGTCGTTAATAAAATTAACATCTGTTTCTGCCAGAGACGAGGAATCTTTGAATGATATTTTATATCTTGCCACGTATCTCTAGTGAATGAAGTTGACCAACCATTTCGTATGAACAGACGATGGACGATAAGGGATATCATCGAGGAGGTCGCTCTGAATTTCTGTTCCATTCATGCCTTCATTATAGTGAAACTTTAAAACATTGTGAACACAGACAAAAACTTTAAAACATTGTATACATAGACAAAAACTTTAAAACATTGTGTACACAGACAAAGTGCATAATAAGGACTATATATTTTCACAGACAGTCAGAAATGGCTTCGCATGAAATTGTCCTTGTAGCAACGTCTTTGATATAATGCTAAGGGCAATAATTTGGATAAAGACGAGGCAAGTGATTAATTTTATTGTCGTCTTGACCAAATAGAAAGCAAACGATAAAGCCAAAAGGGGAAACATCCCAGCTTACCACTGCAGAAGAAGTCCAATAGAGTGTCGAATAAGTGTAAAATCGAAGTGAAGTGTTTATGGCCTTTATGGCAATTCACGACTAATGCATCCACTTGTTCACTGAACAAGCTGGCAAAGTTTTGATGGAGAGTGTTGATTATAACACCATATGACCCTAATCTTTCACAACATTGGTTTGATGAAAAAGGCATTTTTCGCCATCTTTACTCGAAAGGCGAAATCAAGTAAACTATTCGAAAATAGCTTTGACTTCAGCCAGAAAACTACAAAAGAGGTATTCACTTACTGGTTAACCAATAGGACAAGTGCTTATGTAACTTTGGTAACTGCATTTAAAAATAAACTATATCATTTTCTTCCATGGCTCTTATTACATTCTCATTAAATTCGACCTTTCAAATAAAAAAAATGTATTTTCGAACTCAGGGTGGTCTGAAAGGTAGAGATTTATTCAAATTTTTGTTGTGAAAAAGCAAAAAGAGAAGTATAAAACAATTTTTTTCATTTGCATTTGCAACATTTACTTAAAAAAGAAATACATTTTTAAAAACTTTAATTAATATCAAGCATCGTTTTGGCTTTTCTCTACTGCATGCAAAACGTGTTTTTGCTTATCAAGATTAATATAAGAAAATTCACTTCTTGTTAAGAATATAAATTCTTCAAGAAAGCACTAACAACTTTCTCACACCGCAAGCTCCGGGTATTAAAATAAAAACAATATGTTAATTCAGAATTGGATAAAATGTAATTTATACCAACGCATATTAGCATGCAGATTCTACAATTGTTTTGTGGCATGTAAAAAAAGGAAATCAAAATTATTTTAAAGCCTCGACTAAATACAATTCTTCGGCTCTTGCGGGTATAAATATTATATTTAAAAAAGTAATAGTATTACTTAGAATAACGAAATTAAATTTTAATGATAAAGATTTTAAAATTAGATTTAAATATAAAATTATTAGAATTATACTTCTTTGTAAAAATTGCAAAAATAATTTAATTATGAAATTACAAAATTTAATTATATGAAACAAAAAAACATCCACCTTAAAATTTGTATAATAAATTAATTTTTAATACAAATTTCCTTTAATCATTTAATTGGTATTTCCGAAAATAAAATTCTTTCAGGCAAAAACAGTGCAAACATAATAATAATAATAAAATTAGAGATGATTATATTTATTATCATTGGAATTTATCACTGAAAATTAATTTCCTGCAAATTTTTAAGATACTAGATTTAGAAAACCCTCGATAAACATTTATCATTCAAAAAAATTCTTCGACTTTCCGCAAGTCAAATAACATTGTCATATCACTTCTACCAAAACAACGCATCTCCAGATCTCCATTTCCGTAAAGCTATAAAAGATAGACTAAAGACATGAAACATAGACACATCACTTCATTTATAAATAGAGGACACTGCCAATCTCGCATTCCATGAATGGCATGTCACTGCTCACATATTAAATGATTGGGATAAAAGAATATTTGAAGGTTCTGTTATAACTTCGATCATGCAATCCATTGCCATTTCTTCTGACGTAATGGAGAATGTGTGGCGTACAGAAGACAATTTGAATGACAGGTTCATACAAGGGATTCTATTTCAGGACGCATACAATCATGAGATGACTCATTTTTAAAGAAATCCAAATGGTATTTCAAGTTCTAACTTCTAAATGACATACGTTTTTCTTCTTTTTGCATTGAATATAAAGAAGATAATTCTTAAGGAACAGGCATGCTTTGGTTATAGTTTTTGTTCTAGTATTTTTGAAGAGGATGGCGGATGACCAATTTTAGTAAATCCAGCTTAAATTGTTAATTAAGAGTGGGATCTTCATGGTAAAATAGTTAATTTAGGCTTAATATTAAGAGAACCAAAAAGAAAAACTCTGTGACAGAATTCAGTTGTTTCAGGAGGAACTCAACTTATATTTCAACTTAAAGAGGAAATAAATGTTTGCTGTAGACTTAATGGGCAAATCCAGTTGCATAACTTTTGAGAATAGAATTTTCGTTCACCATTTTAAAATTGTAATGTTTTTATTCCAGTTCAAATTTTATTATTCCTTACCTATTAAATGCGAATTTATCTAACATATATTTATTTTTTATATGCCAGTATTACTCGTTCGAAAAATAGATAATATTAGAATTCTTTTATTTATAAACCTATTTTCAACAGATTTTTTAAAAATCGTTTCGATTTATTTAACAAAACAAACAGTTATGAATTTGTTATTGCTTCCTTGAGCTGTAAGTCATTTATAAAAAACCAGAATTTCACAGATAGCTCTAACTGATGCTTAATGCTCGGAAGAACATCGATACCCGCGGTCTTGATAAAAAAAACACTTTTTAATGAATTTAGCGGCTTGATGACGAATTTCGAGAGGAAAAATAAAAAACGAAAGATCCTGAAAATGCAGAAGTTTGGGCAATATAAGCAATTAACAAATAAGACGCGACATTTTTCTAAAACTTTCCATGCCCAATCACAGTATCGTAAAAGCAAAGACTCAGAGACGAGAGCCAGTCAGTTGAGATGAGCTCAAGCGAGTAGTTGAACGAAGTCTTACTTTGGAGTGTTTATCTTTTACGAATTCTCTTTGTGCACTTTCACTAATACTGTCGTTTAATGGCGATGTGCTGTTAGTATGGTGATCTTGCGAATTTTGCTATTGTGTATTGGGGTTTTTATGTAGAACATTTATTTCCTTTTACTGTACCTGTTGAACTTTTCATCATACAACGGACGGATTTGGGAATTTTTCAGTGCAATATTGATTCTTAGCAAACACTAATAATCACCTTTGAAATAACTATTGCTCTGAATAATTATAATTTTTTAAGAATTATTGACAATTTCTTTACATAAGAATTCTTTTATAAAACTGCATTAGACCTATTGCGGATCAGCCTCGGAATCTTAAATAATGGTCTGATGAAGAGAGTAATTTCTCAATTTTTATCCCAATCCCATAATTTTCTTCCACTAATAAATGAGGATTTTTAGACAATTATGTTTTATTTTTTTAAAAAATAAAAAGTTAAAATAAAATGGTTAACGCCTCAATCCACTGAAAACGGGTTTTAAAAATTTTATGAAAAAAAGCATGTGAAAAATTACATCACCACTCACCTATCGCTGTGACTTCCAACAAGTGTTGGGCCGCGGTGGCCTGGTGGTAAGGTCTCAGCCATGGAACCGGAGGGTTTCAGTTTCGATACCCGGTTCTACCGAAGAACCGTCGTGTAAGGGAGTCTGTTACACGTTAAATCCGTCCTGATCAAACGTCCTCCCGCTGGTGTGATGTGGAGAGGGGGTGCCAACTCAGGTGTCATCTGTCCGCGGTTCAAAATTACGAGGTATGTGACAAAATAGCCCTAGTGTTGCTTCAAACGGGACACTAATATAACTAAACCTAATCCAACAAGTGTTGTCAGCAGCTTTGCTGGGTTTTTTTAATTACCCACTAACTATTTTTATATATAAAACTTTAATATCTCCGTATTATCTGCGTGACATCCAAGTTTAAAATGGAACAACAGAAAGATTCAAATGCAATGCACTTTAAGACGTTTATCAAAAAATAAAAACATGTAATACACAAAGAAATTAATAACCGACATTTTATAAAAACATTCTAGATGTTTTAAATAAGTTGTAATCAATTATTGAGCTGTACATGAGTAAACCATCAAAATATAGATTTCAGAAAATCTTCAAGTTATAAATATGCAACAGAGAAATTCCATGTTAGTAAAAATATGTGGGGGTGCAGCTAAAAATATGAAGATTTTTTTAAACGCCAAGGTATTAAGCCGGAAATAAATTAATGTTGAATCAATGTCTAATCATTGTTTTTGCGAAGACGAGAGTTTATCCATGTTAAATGTTTTTAAATTTTCTTCTAGCCGGCGTCCTCGCATAAGGGTAGCGCGTCTTCCCCGTGATCTGGGCGTCCTGGATTCGAGTCCCGGTTTGGGCATGGTTGTTCTTCCGTTGTTCTATCTGTGAATGTGCCCTCCTGTAAAAAGGGGTTGTGCAAGCAATGAATGTTGCGTGAGTAGCTAAATCGTACTATCGGCCCTAGTGGGCGCTACTATAAAAAACAAGAGGCACTCCCCCACCGGCTTAAAATTGCTGTCTTCCTAACAGCGGGCTTGTCTATGGCAAGTGCCATAAGAAACAACACATTTTTATCTTCTTGAAAATGGTTCTTCACTTGCACTGAAGAAATTACAGAGATTTTACTATATTAAATTAGTGGTGTTAGTCACATCCAGTGCAAAAGTCTGCAAGCTATGTTACAACCAGATTTAGCATACATATTTTTCTGGTTCAGTTAATTTGATGAATAAAAAAAATTGCTATATTTCAGCTGGTAGAAGAGGTAGGGGTGAAAGATGCTTTTGTACAAATAAATAATTTATTTTTTGAAAAAATACCTGAAACATCTACTTTTTGTGAGAAAAAAGAGATGGTATTAAACTGCATATGTACTACTGCTATCATGTATATTTGTTATTTCTTGTTCTTCAATAACTTGTTATTCATTGCTGATGAGATAATCTTTTTGTGGTTTATTTAATTTAATGTTCAGTCCAGGTTTCTCTGTAAAAGTCCCAATCTCTTCAAAATCTGAATCATTGACCTAAGGATCATGATAGCAAAATGGCCTTCGCGTGGAATTTTAATTCAAACGAAAGGCTTCAAGAGTTCACAATCATTGTTAAGGCTCTGAAAAAAAAGAGTTAAATGAAAAATACGATACCTGTTTCCATTGTTTCTTTAATTATTATTCGTTACTTGGAGGGTCATTAAAATTGTAGTTTAATAAACAAGTATTTCTGTACTTAAAATAAATGCAGAATTGTAAATAATGAAATTATTTTATGATTTGATTCACAATTTTATGAAATCATTAATGCCGTCGCATCATTTTATCTGTTAACCAAATTATGAACTATTTTTTTTTCTTCTGAAATCAAAACCTACTCCAAAGAGAGTATGCGACCAAAATTGGACTGCGTTCCAAAGCATAATCATTGCATAGAAAATATCTAAATATCTCTGTTCTATTCAGGTCACCTTGTACTTCGATGCGCTATCGCCATTCATAACACATTTCGGAGTCTTCTTTCTTCCTACTAGAATCTACAATCTAAGGACAGATAGAATCTAAGCCTATTTTACTAAGTCAACATTTGGTTAAAATTACTTCGAAATAAAGGCATTACAACTTTAAGGCTATTTTTAGACTATTATTGTAAAATGCTATAAAATTTATATTACTATGTTTATTTTAGCTTCACTAATGTTTCATTTTGTTGCACCACGGGGTACATATTTGAGATTGACTTCTTAACTAGAATCGCTCTCAGAGGAAGAAGATGATTTCTGAGCTGGCAACGCCTGGTCAAATATCAATCGTATAACCGCAGGAGGTGGTCCAGTTTCACCATATATATATATATAAAAATATATATATATATATATATATATATAT